>JASDQU010681839.1:14035-36066 GCA_032191745.1 Picea mariana | reverse complement strand
AAGGAAAAGGCCCCCCACACCCCCCTGTCAGGAAATGGGATCCAAACACAGCTGAAACAAACCTCTAAATCAAGAAGATAATCAGGCTCCACAACCAAAAATATCCCACTTGGAGACCGATCACAACAACTCCACTATTGCTAGACATGTTGGACTATGAGCCACCTTAGGCCTATAAAATTTCTCACCTTCACCTTCATTCTTGAAGGCCAAATGAAAATGAGAAGGAACTGAGTCTCTCCTTGGTTACTACCTTTGTTAACATGTCTGCAAGATTTTGGCTAGTATGTATCTTTTCTAAATTCAATTGTCCATCTTCCAAAATGGACTGCATCAAATGGTACCTAAGTTGGGTATGCTTAGTATTAGAATGGAAGGCTGAGTTCTTTTCAATATGAATGACACTCTCATTATCATAAGACAACTTGCTATTATCCTTCTTCTTTCCCAATTCCTCCATAAACCTCTGGAACCAAATAATTTCCTTACTAGCCTCTGTAGCAACAACATACTTTGTTTCCATTGTTGAAAGTGCAACAACCTTTTGTATTTTTGAAATATAACTTATGTATGTTCCACTTATAGTAACAACATACCTTGTGGTGCTCCTCCTGCTATCTTTATCATCTTCCATATATGAATAAACATATCCCTATAGATCAATGTATGAACCTCCAAAACATAATGCATCAGTAGAAGTACCTATAGAATACCTGAGAATCCACTTTAATACCTCCTAATGATCTTTACCTATATTATGCATATACCTTCTCACAACTCCCACTGTGTGTGCAATATCTGGTCTTGTGTACACCATAACATACATCAAGCTGCCAACTATTGATGAATAAGGGACACTGGACATGTATTTTATCTCCTCCTATGTTTTGGCACACATTTCCTTTGTTAATTTGAAATGGTCGACCAAAGTTGTACTAACTAGTTTTGCATTCCACTTTATAAACCTCTCCAACACCTTCTCTATCTACTCACCCTAAGACCATGTCAATTTCATTTTTTTCCTGTCTCTTGTTATTCTCATAAAAATGGTTTTCTTTGTAGGACCCAAATCCTTCATCGCAAATGAATTATCTATTTATTTTTTAGCACATTTACATCTTGCATTTTAGACCCTGCAACAAGCATGTCATCAACATACAATATGAAGGTGATATAGCTTCCATTTTCTATCCTTTTAAAATAAACACAATGATGAGAATGACATCTACTATAACCTTGTTCTACCATAAAAATGTCAAACTTTAAATACCACTGCCTTGGAGCTTGGTTTAGGCCATACAATATCTTCTTCAACCTGCATCTTTAATTTTCCTTTCCTTTGACCTCATACCTCTGTGGTTGTTGCATATAAATCTCTTCCTCCAAATATCCATGGAGAAAATTTGTTTTTTCATGTAACTGTTCAAGATGCAAATCTTATAATGCCACAAAATATAAAATAGTCCTAATTGAAGTCATTTTAACATCAGGATAAAATATTTCATCAAAATCCATATGTTTCTTTTGTGAAAACCTCTTTACAACAAGTCTAGCCTTGTACTGCTTTTTACCTCCATCTTCTTCCTTCAACCTATAAACTCATTTATTCTACAATCCTTATTTTCTTGCAGGAAACTGAACCAAGTACCAAGTCTGATTATTTAGCAAAGAATCTATTTCCTCTTTCATTCCTTACTGCCACTTATTTTAGTATCTACCTACATTTCCTCTTCATAAGTTTCTGGTTCACCAGAGTCACTCAACAATAAATAATACAATGAAGGAGAGTATCATTCAAGGGGTATACTTAACCTGGTAGATCTTCTAACAACACTTGTAGGAGTTTGAGGTACCCATTGCTCCTATTTGAGTTTCAGTGATCTCATCAAGCATTGTGTATTCTCGTATTTCTTTTTCCTATTTCTTTCCATGCAACTAATCTTTGTACATGAAATTATCACTGAATATGACATCACTAATCCTAATTATTTTTTAATTTTCATAATACCAGAGATAACCAAAATCATTAACACTATATCCAATAAAGTTACACTTCTTGGATATTTTTTCCATCTTTTTTCTATTTTTTTTATCAACATGGACAAATGTTTCACAACCAAAAGTATTCAAAAATGAATAGTTTACCTTTTTACATATCCATGCCTCCTATATAATGCCACCAACCAAAGAGATTGAAGGTCCTATGTTTATAGGTAAAACAAATTATCTACAACATCTACCCATAAATGTAAGGGCAACCCAACATGCAATATCATACTCCTCGAGCGTTCCATGATTGTCTTTTTCATTCTTTTTGACACATCATTTCCTTGTGGTGTTCCTGGAATTGTCTTCTCTCTACGAATCCCATGCTATGAACAATAATAATCAAACTCCTTGTTGAAATATTCACCTCCATTGTCTGATTTTAGACACTTCAACCTCTATATTGTCTCATTCTCAACCTTGTCTCATTCTCAAGCAAATATTTACATTTCTTAAAAATATCAAAAACATCAACATTTTGTCAAATGCAATAAACCCAACTTTTTCTAGTTCCACCATCAACAAAAGTAACATAATAATGGCAACCACCAAGAGATGATACATGAGTTGGTCCCCATAAATCTGTATGCCCAAGCTCCAACATTTTAGGTTTCTTTTCTTTTCCAACATTGAGAAATATGACTCTCTTATGTTTTCCATAAACACAATGCTCACAGAAATCAAAATCAAGTTATTTAATATATGGAAAAAAATTCTTTTTGTGAAGTATTTGCATCCCCTTATGACTCATGTGTCTAATCCTATGATGCCACATTCCTATATCCACTCCTGTAGAAGCTAAAGAGATAGAAGATTTGGCATTAACAATATATAAATACAATGTACCTACCTTCTCCCCATTTTCCATTACCAGTGATCCTTTAGTGACATTCCACGCCTTACATGTAAATATAGATATACAACCTTTAATTTCCTACTCCCCTGTTGAAATTAGATTTCTTCTCAGATCTGGTATATGTCTCACCCCTTTCAATAACCATTGGTTGCCATTCTTTGTTTTATTTTTACAATACACATTCCAACAATTTTGCATGGTTCACATCACCCAAATAAACCTATCCAAAATCATCTTAAACATAATCTTGGAAATATTCCCTATGGGGTGTGGCGTGAAATGAAGCCCCTGAATATACTACCAAAGATTCAATAATTTTATCTAAAGAAATAAAAATTATGCATTATTTTCTAGAATTGTTTCTATATATTTTTTCTAAAAAATAATTTTTTTCATGCAAATTTATGATAAAACTTAGAGGCGCAGGAAGGGAGTTGGTTCCTCTACAAGAACTATAGTCATGGAGTATTCCTAAGGGTCCTACAATCATGAAGATGAAGTTTGAGGGATACATGTTAGCATGGTAAATGATGAGATAATGTATAATGGAACAAGAGTCAATAAGGAGCCTTAAATTTTGAGAATCATGCAAAGAGAAGTTCATATCTATAGGGAAAATAATGAAAATATCATGAAAGATTAGAAGGAGATACTATATAGTTTGAATATTCTCCAAAAGAAAGTCAATAAATATTTTGGCACAAGACAAGAAGCTAGTGCAAGGCTAGTATAAGTATCTAGATATAATTATACAAGGGAATATCATAGAGGGTCTAGATATTCTAGGAGTATCAGTAGACATCATCAAAATCATCACTCCCAAGGGAAGTCGATCAGAAGAGCATATGCATGTTCAAGGTAAGAAATAAACTCAAGCATGTCTCTCATCAAACATTAGAGGACAAGACATGGGTTAGTTATATTGTAAGGGGATCTTAGGAATATCAAGCCACCATCATTTAATGGAGAGAATAGGAAGGGAGAGGGTGAAAAATCATCGTTGTTGGAAATGAGGAAATATTTCTAGTTACATGATTAGTCATAAAATGTAGAAGCCATAATTACATCCTACCATATACAAGGAAAGACATATATATGGTGGGATTTAGTTAAGAAGATCAAGCACCTTTATGAGAAGATAACTTCCTATAAGTAGTTTGAGAAATATTTCTAGCAGGAATACTTGTCAAAGCAATATTATGAAAAGAAAATGCAAGATTTCTTTGAACTCAAACTTGGGAACATGACCATGGATGAATATGAGAGAAAATTATTGGAATGTATTAGGTATGTGAGCTTCATCAAGGATTATAAGGTCAAAATTCACAAGTTCTTGAGTGTACTTCAATCCTTTTAATGGGATAAAATTTAGTTTTATGAGGTAAGGAATTTAGAAGAATCCATAAGAAATGATAAGTATTTGCATGCACACAACAGAGGAAGAACAACTTTAAAAAAGGTCGGGGATGATAATAAAAAAGGTAACATGGATCAGAGGAAGAAAGGATTCAAGATACATTTCATTAGGAATAGTTCTCAAGAACATAAACCAAACAATCCATCTGCAGCTAATAAAAAAATGACAAATTCCTTGGGAAATAGGTCAAGGAAGCAACTCATAAAATGTTTGGGATGTGAAGGATATCAAATGTATAAATATTGTCCTCATTGAGGAGATAATATGGGGAATGTGCATAAAATCAAGAAGGAGGATACAATAGAGGACCTAGGTGGAATTGTTGATCTCTTGTTGTCACTTGGGTGAGTAAAACGAGGCCCTTTATCTACCTTCTTAGAGTAGAAAGAAAAAAAACAAGTGGTTCATTGATTAGTGAATCAGCCAGAAAGTAAATAAAAAAACAAATAGATAAGAAATAGAAGTAAACAAATCATGTAAAAACTAAGATAGACGCATGAAATTAACACAAGAAATAAATACCCAAATGGAAAGTGATCCTTGAATTGAGAACACCAAAGGAGAAAAGTGGGACTTATGAATCCCTTATTCCTCCATGGGATGGTCCTTGACTCCCCCAAAAGTAGGGATTTAATATACTATCTATTGATAAAAATGGTGAAGAAGATTACCAAATGCTATGGTTGTTGAAATATCTCTCAAGAGAATAGATGGCTTCTCTAAGAGAAAATGGGAAACACAACAATACAATGAATTCCTTATTTTTCAACATACTATGACCATGTATTTATAGGACCATAGCAAGGTATTACATAACATGTTCCAAGTTTGAATGGGATACCTTTGGAGGTGCTTCCCATCCTTTCAATCACCCCAAGGCGAGATTTTGGGCCAATATTGAGGTTCTCTATTGGTACACTTCAGCCTGGAAGTGGTTGAGGCCCAACCAACTTTATCAGTGCATTGTTTCTGTGTGAACGTGGGTTTCTTCAGGGACAGTCACACAAGACATGCATAGTTCACAACCAACGCTTTTTTGACCTATATGGATGTGCACACACTGACTTTGGTAGAAGTGCACATAAATTCATGGGTATTTTTATACAGTTTCGACATCTTGCTGAAATAGATTATGTAAATGTTGGAAGTATGTTGTGTTTGTGTTGATATTTTATTCAACCATTTTATGTATTTCTTGTGAGAAATTTTTTAGTGATAACATATGGCCCTTGATGTGTGAGATTAGGTGCACACATATAGTTGAAATACATAATTGCTTCTTTTGTGGATATAATATTTGTAGCTTCTATTTGAGAGGGACTGTAGGGGTGATCCATTGGAGGAAGAGGGGATTTTGATGGGAACCAAGTATTATCTAAATAGTGAAAGATAAATTTAGATACAAGTGAGGTAGGCATGCCCCATGCTCCTGTCATGAAACCATAAATGAAGGACAATAACTGAAATTGTTCATGAAGCTGAGGCCTGTAGCACCCTTAGGATCATAAAAACCAATAGATGACAGTTCTAATGATTGAACGGTATCTGAATAAATGGATAGATAACTTTAAGGAATTGCTTTCCTAGAAACTTTATAGGTATTCGTTTGTTAATGGAAACTGCAACGGTCGCATAGTGTGACCCCCCATAACATGAAACTTTGTTGGATTCAAATGTTATGGGGGTCAATGACATCATAGAGAAATCAAGAATATGTTTGTGTCATTTAAGGTTGCTCATTCATAAGGGAATGGGAGACAAGATAATATTACCTTCCTATAAATAGATGTTGACATCAACAACAAAGGGAGTGTGAATGCAAGAAGTAGAGGGATTCTTGGCATCAATTTGGTCAGAAATGGTATCAGTGGAAGAAAAGTTGGATGAATTGGTGACATGGAAAAGGTTCAAGATATATGGGACTAAATAATTTCCCTTGGTTGGGGGATGATAAGTTATGGAAGCAACCGTAAACATGATCTTGTTTTAGGGGGGCAACCAGATATTGGGTGAATTGTGTTGAGTGGGTGATATTGAAAAGGAGTGTAGGATAGGTCAAAATGCGGTACTGTGAGATAGAGGTGTCAATGATAGTTAGTATTTTGGCCATGATAGGGATAGATTTGCATAAATGGTGATAAAAGTGAAATATCTCAACCACAGGAGACATGGGCTTCTATTTCCCAAGGAAAAATACGCCATCGGTGGCGATGCCAAAATCATCCTATACCTACTAGAATTTGAAATTTACTTTAGACAATTACCAAATGAATAAAGATTAAATGGTTTGAAAGTACATGTACAAAAATGGGTTCCCAAGTAAAGGATGGTTGGGCCTGCTTGAGGTGCAAGTAATGCAATACCATCGCTGAAGTGTGGGGGGCCCATGGGTGCATTTTTTTACCAAGTAAATGGACGAGGGATGAAATTGTAGATGGAAAATTGATGTTGGGTGAGGAGGGGGGTTAATGATAATGCAGAGGTGCATTTAGTGTAACCAAAAAAGGGATGTGGGAGTCCATAATCAGGTGGTTAGAAAGATGATGAGGAAGAAGTATACGATTCTTTCTATGATGTGTAACACTACTAGGACTCTCGAGCCTAAATGGATAGAACAACATGAGTGCCAATATGTCAAGGGGTAAATATATGTGGGACAAATCATGGATGTGAGAATGCTACCAAGTAACAATAGATGAATATGATGGAGGTGGGGGTACTGCAAAGATGGATATGAGGGTCCTAAAGGTGAATGTCGAGGGGTAGATTTGGGATATGCATATGTTTGCAATGGGTGTGAGAGAATTCCAATTTTGAATATATACCTGAAGGGGATATAGGGTTTCCAAGACTGAATGGGTTGTATATTGTTGTACCAAGTACCTACACACAAAAACATCTAGTAACCAATTTGAAAAATATATTGAAAGTAAAGAACATATGAAATGTATTTGATAAACATTATAATGAGTGTGCATACATATTCCCAGGGTTGGGAGAGGACTCATTGGGACTTCTTTGTAAAATGAAAAACAAGCGATCTACTGACATGTAGGTGACAAAGCTTGGATTGTTGTGCTATAAACAATGTAAAAAAAGGATCTTTTGGGCTCCACAATGGGTGATAAAAAGTTTGGGGAGGGGGTGTATATATGTGCATGGGGGCCACAATGCCACCTCATTTGTACCTGCACAGGTTGAGTTCTAAGAGATAGTTTACATGCATTTTTGAGTTGTATGAGGGCATGGAAACACCGATTGGACTTGGAAGAGAGTCTAGTGAGTGGTCTCAACCTACTTCATTTTTGGATTTGGGTATATTTTGGGATGCGGGTTGTATGGAAGGTCGTACAACCATTTTTTATATTGGTGAGGGTGGTTTGCACGAGAAAAATTCCTCTTCTCGTGCACTTTTGCGTGGGAAAAATATCCAGAGTCACACACAATGTGTGAAACTCTGGTTTTTTATCCTGTACAATAGGCCATGACTATTAGAGGGATTAGACCACCAAACAACACAACTGTATAGGGGACAACTAAGTAGGACTTGTGTGACTTTATGCAAAAAAAACATGTAACTCTTTGTGCCTTCTTGTGGGACAACCACACAATGCTATGCACTTGTTTGTGAGACAACCACGCAGTGTCAACACATATATCTATGGAATAGTAATGTAACACTACACACCTGTCTATCAGATAGCTTCACAAATGTGTGCTCCTATTGGATATGACAGGCACGTAATACACAAAGTGAATCTTGTTGCTTTCGTAAATTTTGATTTGGTTATGTGAATTGACTCAATTTTTTGGATTTGTTGTAGGTTTAAGTTCATCATGCCTATTCTCTGGAGAGAGAGAGATTGGGAGTCTCTCCAAAGAGAGGTAGGTAGGTATGTCCAAATTTGACATTGAATTGCCCAGGCAGGATGTTCAGTATTTTTTATGTTCGCTTCTGAGGTTGTAGGAGCAACTCCTATAGTTTATTATTGGGATGTGGAGTCCATGACAAACTGTTTTTGTGGAATGAGATGAGGATTTCCATTTTACAGTGGATATAGACCTCTAATTTATCATTGGGCTTCTATTATGAGGCATTGAGTTGGAGGCCCAACCTCATATTCCAGTGGGAGAGATAGTGGGAGCGATGAGAAGATGGCATTTCTCATGCGAGGGGCCTTTGAATAGGAGGTATACTATGATAGGTTATATTGAATCACTAGATGCCTAAGTATTTTTTGAATTGGTGGTGAGAGATTTTGGGTCGTTGGGGACCCAGTGCATTTCTAGGGAACACCTTTCCATAGTGGAGAGAGCGATGACCAGACATATGTATGGATGTGTGCGAGTGATGATCTCTATTATGGTGGCACAGCTGGACCAATGTGCAATGGAAATTTTGGGGGACTTTGTGTTTGGGTCGGTCCTCTATGCCTTATTTTTAGAGAAGCTGATTTTATTGTGCCCTATAGTGACACTAAACCCACCCCCTTTGCACAATCAATGACTCCAATGATGGGGGAAAATATTTTTGTGTCATAGAGGGGGTAATGGAGGGAATTAATTTATGGATACTTTTTGAGGGAGTCTGTAGGTATACCCCTTAGATTATTTTGGATTTCCCCTATTTGGGAATGGACTTTCAGCATCGTATTGATATATGCCTGCCTCCTGGAGAGAGATGGGACCATCGAGTTATGTTTGTGGTTTATTGTATGTATGATCTACTTTGAATTATGTGATCTACTATGTAAATAATTAATGAGAAGGTGCATGTGGTTTTGTAGATGTCACACCCAACAATGGAGAGGGAGATTTTTCTCATGTAGGGGTAGAGGAGAGGAAGGAGGGGGAGAAGATGGCGAGGGGACGTCGTTGATATGATGACATTGGGGTGGGTCACTCGAATGCACTAGGCAAAGATGGGGTGGGTCCATATTGAGATTGTGCTAGAGAGGGTAGTAAAGGATTGTTGGCCCCACATCCAGAATGATCACATTCTGGAGAAGTGTATTTAGGGTAGTAACAAGTGGAGAGAACTTCTACGACATGTTTTAGTAGAGGGTTTTGTCATGTTAGGGAAGATCCCCTTGGGAGTGGTTCCCCCATCTCGTAGGGGAGTGAGACATCATGTTGGTAGGGGACCAACAATAGACCCTCCAATAGGGGATTATCCAGAGTTAGAGGCACCCTAGGTAGTGTATTGTATGGGCATGGCCCACATTTTTTGTATGATTTATGTATAGGGGTTGAGGCTACTCGTTTTTATATGCTGATGGAATTTGGAGACATCTAAGCCTAAATATCTGGCCGTGGAAGTTGTATATTTTTTATGAAACATTTCTGGCACAATATATATATATATATATATATATATATATATATATATATTGGATGATGATTTTTTTGTTTATGGGTAATTTATGTATGTTGATGATCTATGTGGAATCACTTGTGAGTGTATGTTAATGTGACAAATGAAAATATAACACTTGATTATCCATGGTATATGTAACTTGGTTTAGAATTCTACGAATATGTCTGAATGTGATGGATTCAAAATTTCGAGTGAGAAGTTTAACTTCCAGGTACTTGTAATATAGGCACGGATCACGAACACGATATACATTGTTCAACTGTAGGACAATGAGATGCTAATATAAAAGGATGCTTAGGTGACGAATATGGTGGTGAGTGGCCTCTACGAGAACGCCAATGACAACATCATACTCATCTTGGTTATTGGTGGCAGGACCAAGGCATATACCACTGGAGTGAAGTAGTACTTGTTCCAAGGTGTAAATGGGCCAAGCTATAGAAGAATATCATGGATGATTTTAGGGGCTAAATTTCGCTCATGTGTTAATTTTCCATGGTTTTTCCAAAAAGAAGATTTGCTATTCTAAAAATTATTCACCCAAAGTATAAAAGATAAAATTATTTTACCTTAAAAATCGCCAAAATTTTATACAAACTATATAAAATCATTATAAATTTGAATATTTTTATAAAAATATCGCCAAACATTTATAGTTGGAATATGAAGGATTAGTAATATTCGCCAAGGTTTCTACATTTTAAAATAAATTTCCATCCTTAAAATCATCTCTGTCGAAGATAGATTTTGATTCTAATGACTGGCACCATCAGTGTAAACAATGTAGTAAGTAGATGCATAATTCATATATCAAAACAAGGACAAAGGATTAGACATATGTTGTTGAATGCTCTTTTTTATAAAATGACTAAAACCACCAGGAAAATACAAGAAGAGACTAAGGTAGGGTGGCTATGATTAAGGGTAGAATTTGTTCAAGTATAACCCATTGACAGGGTCTTTGAGGGTATCTCCTCTAAAGTAGGACAAGATGTAGGTGCCCTTAGTGAGATAGTGACGAATGATAAATCGTCATCACTAGAGGGACTCAAATTTACCATGGCCTGAACTGTCATGGGCGATATTATAGGCCAACACTAAATCACCTTATTTGAAGGATAGAAGTTTCACATGGAGGTAGAAGACTTATTTGGAACATTTCTTGGACACTTTGTTTTTTTGAAAACATGAGTGATGATCCTCATTTAATGAATACAACTTGAAAAGTCATTGTGTTATCGAGGTTGTGTGAAGTAAGAGCTAAATTGCAGTGCATAGTGTGGAAATTTTACATTCTATGGGAAGGAAAATTTCAACGCCATGGAATAAATGGAAGGGTGTGAAGATGGTAGCAGTTTTAATGGTTGTTAAATATGCCCATGATGCAGAGAATATCATGTGGTGCCACTTGGTTTTGTGTTTATAGACAGTGCATTGGAGCATCATTTTGAGAACTTTATTGACAACTACATCTTTCCTATTCAATTGTGGATAGTATGGGGAAGAGAACTTAAGAGTAAATATGATCTTGGCAGATAACTCAACGAACAATTATTTTTCAAAATGTTTACAATGGTCAGAAACCAACTGGAGGGGGATTTTGAAATGGGTAATGACATGGTTGAAGAAGAAGCAGGTTGCAGTGGTTTTCATATTATTGAGTGTTGGCATGAATTCTTCTCATTTTTTGAAGTAGTCAACAATGACTATGATATGCTTATGACCATTGTTGGATGTGGGGTTGCAAGTCATGAAATAAATACCCCATTTACAAAAGGGTTCTTCTCTATTAAATGGGTAGAGGAAAATGGGTGGTGTTTTGGATTTATTTTGCATATAGTTGACGCTTATCGCAATGCTTGAAGCCATGCATACAATATTAAACAAGATGGGACAAAATTAACTAGTATGAACCACTTTCTAGGCTCTGGACATACCAAAGAGGTGACCCTTGCATGCACTATTGTGGCAGTAATTTAGGATTTTTGTTTACTTGTCGATGGTGAGGAAATGATGGAGAATAATGTTTTCCCCCCTAAAATAGAGAAAATATCCTATGAGGAGGTAAAGGGAAGTTTGGTGATGCATGCAGTGGATATCATCTCAGGAGAGATGATGACCATTTTTTTGCGTACAAAAATAGACAAGAATAGCGTCATACCATGGGTCATCAGATGAAATCAAAAAGAAATGTTCATTTGGGAAGTTTTCATTCACACGGGGGTCAAATGAGTTTGATGGAAAGTCTGCAATTAGATATGAAAGGCCGAGGGATATTTTTCTCTTGGGAGTTGTGAACTCAAAATCATATTCTTGGAGGATGATGATACAATGAGAAACTTTTCCATTGATTTGGTGTCGAATGAGCATGTATTGCATTGGATTGGAATCTTCCATGACATTGGTAGTTCGAATCAAGGCATAGTGGCACATCTTTTGTACTACAAGGACCACCACTAGGGCTAACTTATCACTCTGATTTTACTTGAGAGGTGGCCTAGATAGGTTTTTTCTTATATAGTAAATGACATGCTCACATTGGTCATCGCCTACTTGGATTATCACTCCTGCATGAGAGACCTCTGAGGAAACCATATATATGATATAATCCCTATAAAATTTTGGCAGACTGATTAGGGGTGCTTTATTGAGTTCTTCTTTGAGGGAGTCAAAAAAATCTTGGGAATAGGGGTCTGATTAGAATGGGACATCACACCATAGTAAGCGCAAGAAACCATCAGTGAAAATTCAATAGTCGGGAAAAAAACAGTGTAAGAAGTTGGTTTTTCCTTGCAGACTTTGCAGCTGGTGCAAGTTCTTTGGAAGGTGTATTTCATTAATGGCTTGGAATTTGATGGGGTCCACTATGATCCCTTCTTAGGAGATGATAAATCCAAGCAGGCATCCAACTGTAACATATAACACACACGTTATGGGATTCAAGCAGATATTGTATTTGTGATAGCGTTGAAAGATAAGTCACAAATGTTCTTAATTATCTAAATGCTTCTTTGACTGAGAAGTGAGGTCATATAAGTAGGCCAAGATGATATGGGAAAGATCATGAAAATAGTATGTCATGGAACACTAGAAAGTGGATCCTATGTTCTTGAGCCCAAATGACATGACCCAATAGATGAAATTCCCCCAAGGGGTGGTAAATGTAGTTTTTTGTTGGTATTCTTGGTGGATTTCGATCTATTTGCTACTAGAGAAGCCATCCATTAGTGAAAGGACTTTGTGTCCAGTGCATGAATTGAGGACTTGTTCAAGGAGTGGAGTAGGAAAGGTTTTCTTGGGAAAAATTTGATTAAGGTCATGAAAATTAATGCAAACACAGATCATACCATTCTTTTTGTTGAAGAGCACCAAGTTGGAGACCCAAGATGTATATGCAATGGGATATATGAACCAAATAGAGAGTAAATTATCGATTTCATATTTGATAGCCATGGATTTTGAGGGTTTTAGTGGAATTTGATTTTAATGAATGGGGGAAACATCGGCCCATATGTTGATGCAATGTTCGACAATGGTTGGGTCTAATCTAGACATTTATGTGTATGACTAGGAAAAACATCCTATAAATCCTGAAAGAGAGACTTGTAATAATAAATTTCTTTAGGAGAGCATGTGGCATCGAGGGTGATTTCTTTGAAAATATTGAGTTTGACTAAGATGTAGACTTTGATTGTATGGGAGATGTTTGAAATGTTCCCTTATTTAAAAGCATTAGGTGCGGGGATTGGATGCCTAAAATAGTCCACATATCCAGGGGGTATAAAATAATTAGTTTCAACCACACAGAAAAGAGTGTTTAGTCGTGGTTGAAATGCTTCTTTGGATAAGAAGAAATATATATGATACACAACATGCCATGGGAGATCAAGTGTTTTCATGGCCTCTAATATGTCTTCATCAGATTAGAAGATGTGGGAGAAAAATGGGTCCTCATAGGTCTAATTGGGAAGATGGGATGTGTTATCATAAATATTAGTGGTGACATCTATGGAAGGCGTATGATATGTGTAAGGGTGATCATCAATCTTGACCGAGGTAAAAGGATGTGCAAGAGGAGGTTGAGGGGTTTCACTAGACGAAATTAACCAGATATCCATTTACGTATGTGGGGTATAGAGGATATGAGGAGGGAGAACCTCATGAATGGGACTTTCTGATGAGCTAGGTGGATTCAGGGGGGGAATATTTAGATAGTTGAGGTATGGAAATGACCACTGGAGTCAAAGGAAAAAGTTTTGGAGTTGATATGGTATAACCTATTTGTGGAGGTATTGTCAAGGATGAGTCATTATGGGTTTGATTTGGGGTGGGAACACATGGTAAGGAAGCCCTATGTTGAGCCCAAAAAGAGATAATAGGAGTGAACGTATATGTGAAATGGTATGGTTTATAACAAAATGTTCATGGGAATCTCATTTGTTCACTTACTGATGTGGAAATGTAATAACTGTCAGGACCATTAGTTATGGTAGGTGGTGCTTGTGAGAATGCAAGTAATATGGTTTGGTGCACTACTACTAGAGTCTTTTTAAATTGAGGGAGATTTGGGCAGTGATGGGTGTAATGGACATACTGTGGACAAATGTCACAGACATGTTTGGTATAGAGACCTTTATGTTTGATGAAGAAGGATTTGTTTTTGTGGGTGGTACGGTCGGGGTAGGTAGTAATGGCACTCTTTTTGGAAATGGAATTAGATTTTGTAACTCTAGGAAAGTGGGGAAGAGATTGGTTGGTTGTCTGATTATGTCATAAAGTGCGCATGGTGGTTGGACGTGAGGTTGAGGAGTTAGGGTGGACTCCTTCTTCTTTTAGGTGCCTCTATTGTTGGTTGTGCTTCCCCTTTTGTTTGTATTAATGTCCCCAACCCTGTGACTAGTTGGAAGAGTTGACATTTGAGGCATTAATTACATGGGAAATGCCTCTAGTAAAGAGGGAATGGATGGGATCAATACCATAGAGGGTGGCTCTAAATACCAAACTAGGATGGCTATCACCATGTTTGGCAGGGTGAGGGTAGCAACAACCTAGTATGATGAGACTTTGGGTGTGGAGTAAAAGAAAGGGATTTGGATTAGGGATTGAGGGACTATTTTACAAATGGGCTATGGGGACCTCGTCATCATATTTAGTTCAGGATTAGGGGTGAAATCGAAATTTTGGGGGTATATTGAAGTAAACATTCCTCTGTGGCCACTTAGGGGATGTGTACTGGGAAAGACTCATTTGGGATTTCAATTCCATTTGAGATAACAACACATGCATGCACTACTCTAGTGGGTAAGGAAGAAGGAGGATCTCCTTTATAAGAACCCACTAGCAAGGGGTCTCTAAATATTCATGGTCCAATGTCAAAAATGGATGAGATGTTAGAACTAGACCATATGAGGGAGAGGATATTGTCTATGTTCCTAGAATGATTGGGTTCATAGTGAGTTAATTGGCCAATGGTAACAATATTCCCATTGTGAAGGAAAATCATGGTGTGTAAGATGGAATATACGACCTCTTTTATGGCATAGATTTAACTCTTCCCAAAGAGGATATTGTAATCCAACGGGGAATCAATGACCTTTATATCAATGATAATGAATTTACCCCCAAGTTGTACAGGAAAATTTTGATAGAGGAATTTTGGTTGTGATGGAATACCATCGTATTCCATGAGGGTTATGGTGGATGGGAAGATTTCTCAGGAACCGAATTGTCCATAGTATTTTGGACATGATGCATGTAGATTCCCCTCCATCAATGATGCAATGATGTATTAGGTGGTTTCGAATCTTGACTAGAATTTGGAAATCCAACAATGAGGGGAGGCATGGTTCAATATTATCCCAGTCAGAAGTGACCAGACGAGTATCTGATGGGTTGACTTCTACCAAGGTTGAAAGTGGTGTTTTCCTTTGTGATAGACAAGTTTGAAGGACCTATAAAATGGACATAATTGTTGGATATTGAGACCAGCCATCAACTAGTCTATAACCAAGTGTTTCCCTTGCATGTAGGTTGTTTACATTCCTACGTAGTGGTGCATGTGGGATGTGAATAACAGTTTCTATGCTAGTGGGAGGGATCATCAATGATTTCCCTATTGGCAATGGGGTGACTCTGATGTAGTCAGTGTGGGGTCAAGAGGCATACCATATTATTAGTTGTGAGTCTAAAGGAGAATATACTCTTCAATGGTGAGGAGGATGGGCCGATCAGTGGGGTGTCTAGATGGAGCCTGACCTATGTTTGTATTTTGTCACATATGGTCTTGGTTAGGGACTATTGTTTGTTGGGTTTTGATGACTCCCTGATGAGGAATTGAGTTCCAGAGAATAGCTGGAGTTTTTGGTTGCATGTATTTTTGAGGGACTTGTGTTGGTCCTTGTCAGTTAGGGGGCTTGGGTGGGTTCTTAGCTTCTTTCATCCTTTTGTAATCAGCGATTTGAGTGCAATGGTGAGTGTAATGACCATAGTCTTCAAAAAGTGCACCAGGGAAATTTCTCCTTAGTTTTTTATTTTCCCCTTGTCTCTATTGGCTATTATTATTTTCCCCTTGGGGATTTTGATTACCATGGTTTTTTTTTCCCCCTACCGGAGTTTTTGTTTACTGGGGGTCCCCCCTGTCACTTTTAAGTGTTATTTTTATTATTTCCTTTATTTTTATTGGATTAGTTAGGTGGATTGACCATATTTAACTATTCAAAGGCTTAAACATGTTGAGTAGGGAAAGGTTGGACAAAATTGACACCAGCCTTTTGTTGACCCTGTCATGGGGAAACTTGTTTTCAAGGAAATGTGAATGGAAACTATGGATTACCTAGTGGGGGAATTTCATAAGGAGTGTATGAGGTTGATGTCCCTCCTCTTTTATTTAGGTTATAAGTTGGGGCCATGGGTGGGCCAACCACTAAATTTTGAGCCAGACTTGTTGGTGTTGGGGGTATGTATCCCCTTCCTATAGGAGTTGGTGCACTATAAGTTGGGGGGAGGATAATATGGTGTTACTTCATATGGTTGAGGGTATTGATTGGTCCCAATTTTGGTACCTATTTTTAATATGGGTTAAATTGGGACATTTATCCAATCAACCCATCTGCGACATGTGAGGCTCCATTTTTTTCTTGAGCAAATGGTAAAGGACGAGGAGCATCAGGCATGATGACTCTGTGTTTTGCTTATTTTTCTGATGCTCGGGTATATTTTGCATATGGAATTTATACACTCTATGCTTTTATTTATCTCTTTTTGAAGGTATTATCAGGTTTTGTGCATCAATTTTCCATGGGACAACATGAGGTATGTGTAATCGTTATTTTGTGATGATTTTATGATAATTTATGTTCAATTCAGTGATTACGACTTATTAACATTTCTCATTTTATTGCAATAGGACAAAAATGTGATATGGCCTTCCATCCAACCCTCCATCCAGTCCTCCATCTAACCATCCATCTGACCCTTGATCCGGCCCTCGGAGCATAGTGAGGTTGACGTTTGGCATATTGGTAGGCTTCTCTGGGAGAATCAAAGACATGGGTTGTGTGCCTTCTCACGCCCTACAACTATGAAACCCATCGCATTCATATTTGAGTAGTTGCACCGACCGCTATTTTGAGTGCACAAAGTTGTTGGAGGAGATGCGCTATGTTGCTAAAACTTAATGAGTTTTTGTTTTTATAGAGAATCGATGCTTTTAGTGGTCGACCTCTCAAGTTGTGCACAAGATCTATATATACTTGTTGGTCTATGCCACCAAAAACACAATTTTTATATACATACAGAAGTTATCTTGGATTTTCAGAGGAATTACTAAAGGGATTAGAGTGTAGGTAGGTAGGTTTTCTTTAATTACACAACAAGCAGGAGGAGAAAATTTAAGACGAGAGGTAATAACTTGGGCATCCATTTTAATAGGTCACTCCAAATCCTTGTTGTTCCCTTTCCACAAGAGTGTTCACTTTTTCTGCAAGTTTGTTTACTTTTCTTAGTTTATTTACTTTCTTGAAATTTACTTTCCTGCAAGTCTGTTTATTTTCTTGCAAAAGTGTGTTTTATCTTTCCTACAAGGTGTGTCTACTTTTCCACAATTTATTTTTCCTTCTAGTGTGCTTATTGTACTACAAGAGTGCTTTCTTTTATTTCTTTTATGCAAATTTTATTTCTTTCATGCAAGTGTGCTTCCCTTTCGCAAAGTGTATTTATTTTTCCTTCCAGTGTGTTTCCTTTCAGACACATGTGAGTTTGATTTCGTTCCTGCAATTGTATTTTATTTTATGATTTGATTTCTTTCCTATAGGTGTGATTTATTTTGTGCAAGCATAGTTTGTTTGGTTTGTGCAAATCTGCTTTAAATATTTCATTTTTTTAGGTTATCGTGCTTAAAATATTAAAAAATATATAGAATAATAAAAAATTAGGGTTTTTTAAGAACCCCAGCCACTAATTCATGTGTGAGGCAGGACCCATCAACCAACATAATGAATTTGAAGGTGATTATTAGTTTGGAAGAACTCTCTCAAATCCTAGAAACAACTAGGATTTATTCTTTTCAGGATGAACACATCTTCAGAATATTCATGAAATTATCTACCTCTTCAGAAATGATAAAAGAACCAATGTCCCATAAGCTACAAAATGATTTTCCTTTCCAAAATGAGAATGAAGTTGAAAAATTATGGACTACATCCAGTGGAGACAGATCACTAAAACCTGAGATTGAGTTCTCAATATCCATCTCAACAGATCCTTTATGCACTTCAGAAATAAATCATCCAGAAGAAGAGGTTATGCATGGCATGATAAAGGAGAGCATATAAATTATTGTTGACGAACATAAAGATTACATTGAAATTTGGTTTCAAAAGGTCATCATGCCACAATACTATTTTATTTTTCAACACCTTATGATGTTGAAACAAGTAGGTTGGTTGGTTCTTCATATCTAGGTAATCGATGCGGTAAATTTTTCATATGTGGATAGGGTATGTTTCTTATCCTACTTAGCACATGGTTACATTGGAAAAGTTCTTACACTTGAATAAATATTTTCCTTTCTTTTTTGGTAGAGTAAGATAATGAATAAATGTTGTATGTTGTTAGTTTAACTTAAAGTTTAATACATACCCACTTTGCATTTTATTTTTTTTAATAAAGGAATTAAGATAAATATAGTATTGATAGTTTAATATTGGAAACCAAAATGTTTTCAGATCTTTATTTCCCTTATTACATGCATATTTCAAACCATTAGTAATAGTAATATCTTGAAGGCCAACTTTAATACATTATGGGGATTTACTTAAATTTTCAAGGTCTACATAGTAATACCAATAGGTAACTCGTGCATCCTAGTTTCATATCAGATATTTTTATTCAATCATCCTTATCAAATAGTAGCAGGAGAGTGGATGCCACTCCTACTTGTGAGGGAACACTACTATAATTATATATGAAGAAGATAGACTTAGGGACTAGAGACACCTTTAATTCATTCTCTTACGGCCTCTTCCACTACACATTGAGTAGATTTGACCATGATATGTCTTTGAACTAATATAAATGTGTAAGTCTATATTTCATGTGAACAATATTTTATGGGAAGTTTATAGAATTTACTCCAACCCATATACCATCCCATTCCATAAAACATTTCAGAGTTGCTTCCCCATCTCATTGCGAAAGCAATACATACATACAAATAGTAATGGTTGTGGTAAAGGATGTAATATGGGTGTAAGAGGCTAACCCGTCAGGATACTGAACATGTCTATTAGCAGCGGGTACCAGCCTATGGTATGACTAGGAAAGCCCATTAGGGCACTGAACATGCTTGTTAGCAATGAGGCATTCTTCCTGGAAGAGAATGTTTCTTAGATATCAAAGTTACCCCATTGGGGTACTGAACAGGATTGTTGGAAATGGGTTATGACTTTGATGTCTCTTACTATGCCTAATCTATATTTGTTTGTATGAGCGATATACTTGTGTAAATCCTTAAGAAGAAGCATGCATGGTTGAACAAAAAGGGCTAAATAAATATCACCTAACTGCAATTTGAAAATGTTTGTAAGTTGAACTTAATACCATGTCATCTAATTCATACTATACCTAGGATGTAGCTATCCTATAAGTGGGGCCCTTAAGTTTAGGAGTCTAATGAAATCAAATGAAAAATTTATCCATATTACTTGAATGAAAATAATCCTTTGAGAAAGTAGGCAGGGATGACTGGTTTCCTATGGGTTTTATAGATCATCTATACCGTCATGTTTTATATCCAGGGACATGAGGAAAAACCCCCATCACAACTTATATGGTCTTCATGAGCATAAAATGTTACTAGATGACAAAATTGTTTGTATTAAGAAATATGACTTAGTATGGTGTCATTTTGGTTATTCCCATAACACAACATTAATACTTATTTTTTCTAAGTTCTAGTTTTTCTTAGAATAATATTGTTGGCTTCATTTTCCTGAAGATTGATTACTAACTATTGTTAACAATACAAAAATAAAATAAAATAAATCAAATGAATGAAAGGTCACTCCCAATTAATTCAGGGCACAAGGATGTGCCATATCTTCGATCTAGGAGGGGTTTCTTGAGCTAAAAAAAATCTAAACACTTCCCATCTGTATTACAAGCCCATGAGAAGAGGAAGTAGGATATCTATCAAATTTTGTAATATTGTCCTTTTACAATATCTCGAGCTATTATATCAATAGTTGTTTGTATTGGAATGATAAGATTTATACTACTAACATAATTTTATGTGTGTATAATTAATAAGCTTGTTGTGCATTTTTTATCTATCTTTATATCTAATGCAAGAGAAGATTGCTTACACTCAAACTTTCCTTGTAACAGTTACAAATCGATAATAAAGGAAACTAAAAATGGATGTTACAAACCTATCCATGCTCTTGTTCACCATACCTCGCAGAAATATTCCAACCTGAGTGATATGGGTGAATGTCCGCTTACTATTAGATACATTTCACCTATACATGAGGAACAAATGAATTAACATATGGAGGACTGGATGGAGGACTCAATGAGGTATTGTATACACTGTAACTATGATTTTAATGATCTTATTCAGGTATGATCACTGAATTTGATTACGTCCGTTGAAGTGATGAATTAAGTGGTGTATTTTTAAAATTAATTTAATGATCAAATTAAATTTATCAAATATGCATAGGAGTCTAAGCCTCATAAAGAGATCACACAGAGTATTCCTTAAAAATACATTGTTACCCCCTCTTCTCAGATTCCTACACCTTCTTTTAAATATGACATAACTTCTACATCTACTAAGAATCCTAAGCCTTCCTCTCTTGAATAGTCTGATCAATTCCCAACTGCTAACCAATGGAAAAAAGAGAATTCTCAATTGATCCAATGTTTGGCAGAACGTGAAACTGTGGATCATCATTTGCACCATGATAATGTTGTCCTTCAAGAAAAGGTAAATTCTCTTCAGTGGTTGGTCAATCAGATGCCTACCACCCATCAGAGTCTAAGGATCCAATTGAAGCATCAAAAAATACTTAAGCCAAAGTCTCTAGGACATGCGGGAGGGGCCTCTAAAGCTAATCTACCCCCTCCTTCACAAGTATATCTATGTTTGATGACCCATTTTTGTTGCAGAGGGACTTGCAAACTCTTAGGCATGGGGGAAATGATGATTCTATGTTTTCCCTGTTTTTTCGATGCCCAAATATCTTTTGCATATGGAAGTTGTACACTCTATGGTTTTATTTAGTTCTTTTCAAAGGTATTGCTAGGTTTTTAGCATCAATTTTCCATGGTACAACATGAGGTATCTGTAATCTTTGTTTTGTGATGATTTTATGCTAATTTATATTCAATTGAGTGATTACAACTTCTTAACATTTCTCGTTTGCTTGCAACAGGCCAAAAACATGACCCGACCTTCCACCCAGCCCTCCATCCAGTCCTCCATACAACTCTCCATCTGATCGTCGATCTGGCCCTCAGAGCATAGTGCATTTGGTGGTTGGCATATTGGCAGGCTTCTCTAGGCGAATCAGAGACATGGGTTTTCTACCTGCTCACGCCCACCAACTATGGAACCCATCGCATTTAGATTTGAGTAGTTGCATCGGCTGCTATTTTGAGTGCATGAAGTTGTTGGAGGAGATGAGTTATGTTGCTAAAACTAAATGTATTTCTGCTTTTAAAGAGTGTCGACCCTTTCAGTGGTCGACCTCTCAAGTTGTGTACAAACTCTATATATACTTTCTAGTCTAGGCCACCACACACATAATTTATATATATATATATATATACAT
>JASDQU010681839.1:0-13935 GCA_032191745.1 Picea mariana | reverse complement strand
AGGTTGCTTTCTGAAGTTTTACTATTGTATATATTTCTTTATAAATTTCAGGTTACTCCCTGGAGGTGTATTTCTATTATAGAGTATTCACAATTGTCCATTTAATTATCTATACTCAGCCATCTAACATCTCTCCACGTAGGTTGTGTCTTCTTAATGGATATATATACGTTCATAAGCTATCTAATTGTGTAATCTTTCCTTGTTTCATGAACTATAGATTATTTCACAGAGTGATTAATTAGGTAGTGCCTTTAACAGTAGATTACTTTATTGAATTATGAATTTTGGTTATCGTGTATAGATTTTTATAAATTGCTTATTTTACTTCTAGCATCAGAGTGATAGAATAACAGTTAATTTCTAATTTCTTTTGAATAGTTGTGATTTTTTGAAGATGTGCTTTAAGATGTTACTTTTGAAGAATTTTTCACTTCAAATAATAATTTCACTTTTTATAGTTATAGATTGTTTTTGAAGAGTTAGACTAATAAGCTCATTGTTTATAGTTTACTCTATACATTTTCAAGTATGTTGTTCAAATAGATTTTATTTTTCTTGGAGTCTTTAAATTATCTTTTAAACAGGAATGTAGATTGGGCATTGATCCTTAGGACCAATTATAATTACTTAGAATAATGAGCTCACCATTCATAGTTGTAGATTACTCTGTAAATTTAAAGTAGAGACCTTAATTATTTGATTTTATTGGCATTACATTAGATTAGGCTAGACTATGATATATTAGAGCTATAGACCTGCACATACATTTTTAGCACCTCGAAGCTTATGAGCCCTGGGTTGAAATTTTAATGTTGAAATAGATAGCATATATTTCAATCGATAAGGTAATGCTGTGTAGAGATACCTTGACTGAGATTATATCAAATCAAATTGTTGGGCCTTTTTGATGGCCTCATCTTCAGTTTGAGGGAAGGTTGTTTCTACATCTTTGGCGAGAACAAAGACTAGTGATTTGAAGAACCAATATAGTCATTGTTGTGGGGTGGTATCAACCTTGTAAATTCTTCTTCTTCATCACCATTCATGAATATTATTAATGATTTGGAAGGATGTGGTTTGTTTGAATTCAGATAGAATTTCCAAACCCGTTTCATGGAAGACAAGGAGTTGAAAGAAAGATAAAAAGGATTTTTCCAATGATTCAAAGCTCGTGTGGGACTCTGATTTCTCATCCACATACCATTTGGCAGATGGACCAGTGAGTGTTCGTTGGAACAACATTAAATGAATGGAATATTTGTTATAGCAATATTTTCCTCACCCTATGCAATCTTACACATAAGGCCTTTTTCCATTTCTCTATGTAGACTTATCATCCCTTCTTGTAAATCCCATAGATAAAAATACATATTTTCCACATGTATGTACCTTGCCTACTATTCAACATGTGTATACACAGATTGCACCACTACATCCCACATACATTGGGATTTGTGGCCAAAAATGAAAATTGGTGTCGAGTTTCCATGTCACGATAGAAGAACTATGATCCTTGGCTTTCCATATACTGGAAACATTCTGAATCAGCCCTTCAGTTCCATTTGAAGGATATAAAAGGGTCAATTTTGAGCTATGGAAAAGAGGAGAAATAATTCAACTTTGAGAGCAAAGTTACTCTGGAGAAATTATTTACTTCATATTGAGTCTGAATCCCTTTGTCCTAAGTCTAAACACAGTGTTCATCCCCCAATATATTCCCTTATTTGATTGATAACTTCATTGTCTCTCTTATTTGAGCTTGCCTTTGGTAGAGGATTGAAGTGGTGGAGGCCCAGCTGGAAGGAACTTAGTTTCTCGGTTCCGAACCGTACCGACAGGGAAGTCTATAACATTTTTACTTCTACTGATCATATATTAATAGAAATAAGCTTTTCATGTCCAAATGATATCTTGCAAATATTTGAATTGTTATTCCATGGGTGTATTTGTCATATTTATTAATGGATTATGCTATTGAATGTGATAACATCATTTATTATCACAATATGCGTTCTTTGCTTGGTTGTTGAGGACTAGTTGTAGGTGTATTGCTTTGGGTCAAGTGCTCAATGGTGGACTTCATCGAATGCCTGGATGAGGTAGGCATGTTACCTTCTCTTGCTATCATATTTGTTTACATAGCATACTTGAGAATAGAGTTGATTTCTGTAGTCATTTATGTTTGTTGCGGTTTACCCTAGTCATAGAGAGATTTTCCTCGTAACAGAATTGGTGACCATACTGGGGAATGAATCTTATTTCTTAGGGTTTGGAGTATTTTTCTCCTTAGATTTCTCTCATTCCTATTTTGTTTCTTGTCGTATCATTGTTTGACAACCTCTATTCACTCTGGGTCTGAGTTTTTCAGCCTTCTCCCTTTCCTAGCTTTGTTTTTGAAACATATACGTGGTTTTTGGCTTGACAGTCACGTATATACATGGGTTTCCCCTCTGTAAGATGTGTACATATGCTCTGTTTTCTTAAACAATCACGTACATCATCCTTCTTTGCTTGTTTCTTGGGTGTGGTGTTTGCTGGGTGGGATTTGATGTTTGTTGGGTCTTCTTGGGTCTCTGTAGTGACTGTTAAGTGCCTGTGGGATGACATGAAACCTATATGGGATTGAATTTTTGGGCGCAGTCTTTCTCATCATATTTTCATTTTGATTTTCCTTGTATGTTGTGATGGGTGTCTTGTTGCTTGGTATCCTACATGAGTTATCTCTTTCTATACACAATAGAGTGTTGTATATCAAGTTGTTTTTCAATCCATGTAATTTCAGTTTACTTATATTGAAAATACAAAAATATTAGGCATTTTGCATTGCTTGGCATTTTGATTATTTGATTCTTTGTCATTAGCTTAGTGAATGTAATCAAAGATTGCATTTTTACTTCAAAATTGCAGAGTTGAAATTGAAAACTGAATTTGTTTTAAGAAGCATCTCATCCATTGAAAATTGAAGTTAGGACTTTGCATTATATTCATATTTTCTTTCCTTGTTGAGTCATAACATCATGAGTTTCACTACAATACCTTTTTGAGTAAACACGGCCATTAAAAGTAATGCTATAATTTAAAATTGATTAGTCATGATTTTATTTTCTAGGGTGCAGAAACTAGCTTAGGATTTAGTGCCTTGGAATAAGATTTTGTGAGTAAAATTCTCCAAGGAAATTAAATCAACATATGTCTGACAAGGGGAGTGGAGAAATCCATTGTATAATTGGTAATATTAGGAGAATCCCCTCACACCAGAGTTAATCATGAGGTCACGTGAGGTTGGTTGAAGGGATATCCCCCCCATACCTTCTTAGCATCAGAGATATTTCTGTGGATCTATTTGTATATGGGGATCTTGCTAGTGCCTTTACCTTTGTGAGAGGTGATACTTTCAAGGTTTTAGGCTTTGCTACCCTACCCATACAGTGGAATTGACTTATCACTACTCGCCTGTGCATCGGTTATACATTGGTTTTTTAGTTTCTTGACTTAGGTACCACACAGGTTACTTGCAGAGGTTATTCTGCAGGTACCCTATGTGAGATAAGGGTCGAAAAACACACAACCTTTATGGAGGATTACCTCTCTCAGGGGATCTGACCGACTGGTTGTTAACCCCACGAGGGCCCTTATAACTTATTATGTTACCTCTGATATTTAGTAGGGAGTCTTAGTTCCCTCTTGGGTAAGACATACCTTCTTTAGGGAGGGAGGCCACTTTCAACCAATTTACCCCGTTTGTGTGCATTTTTGGCCGTTTGATTTTTGGTGTGCTCTTTTATTACTAGTTGGCCCTAGGAGTTTATACTAAGTTTTCATTATCATGAATAGTGGATTTCCTTTGGCTCCCTCATTTATCTCTACCCACCCCATGATGTTCACTCATTCCATGGGGTCAAATCCTTTCGCTTTTCATAATGGTATGCAAAACTATGATGCTTAGTCCATGCCTTGGGTCTCTAGTCATTTTCCTATTGATATTCCTTCAAACTTTCCATCCTCTCCCTGGCCCACTTATATGAATACTAGCATTGTATCTGGGGGCACCATGGCTCCACTTCCTACATCTTCGTGTGATATGATTCATGTCCCTCAACCAGCTTTCACGATGGGAGGTTGGAACCTTCCCTCTTACAGATCTAGTCCTAGCTATGCTCTTTCAATAGCCAATACTCAAATGGGTGCTTACTCTGATCATTACACCCCATCCACATATCCTTCATCCATCATGCATGTTCCTTCAAACACTTTTCCCATGAAGGGTCCTCATATATCCCCAGGTCTTTCATATGGGAAGAATCATTTTTATGGTTTGGGCTACCCTCTTCACGAAACTCCTACACAAGGGGGAAACATGTATCCTCACTTGAATAATCCTTATCATACTTCTATCTCTTCGCATACTTCAGTGATGATTCCCATACAAACCTCTTTGGATCAGTTAAGCGGAGGATACTACCTTTTTGGACAAGGACAGGGGGTAAACCAGGACCCTACCTGGCCTGTAATGTTCCAAATATAATCTTTCCCTAGACCTTGGTATCAAATGCCACAACCCACCGCTAGTCCAGTCACTTCTAATCATACTGTAACTCCATCTCCAACCTATGCCAGTCATATTGGAGATGGGTCAACAATCTCTGCAAGTCATGTTGATGACCCACACACAACCGATGTGATCCATGTTGGGGGAATCACTCTAGTCACCATGAGTCATATCAATGTCACATCTCCAACATTTGTACATCATGTGGGAGATGACTCTCTCGCCTATGCCATTCATGTTGAGAGCATATCGCCAGCGTTCATGAATGACTTTGAGGGAATTGAGAAGCCTAGATGCCTCAGACATAAGCCTAAATTCCTTTGCAGGGCTTGCAAAGGGGATCACCATACTCATTTTTGTCCAACTACTGCTGGGATACCAGAAGCGTGGCTCTCATCTAAGGGCCCTTTGGGTTATGAAGTGTTTGTGGTTTCCCCACACCCAATTTCTCCTTTCATTAACACGAAAACCATGCTACTGCAACCCTTCCTTGACCATACCCCTGTTGTCGAGGGTAATGTGTCCCATATCCTTGTTATCACGCATCCTATTCAACCAACAATTGAAGAAGTAGTCATACCAATGCAATATCTTATCAATACAACTCTCATTTTAGAGGGTGATCCATCATTCAACCATGTTGTCAGCATTGTTGATAGCACTCCTTTTGAACCAGAGAGAGTTCTACTCTCCCCGATTACTCTCCCTCCAAATCCTGAAGAATTTCCCTTCGATTGGGATGATCTTTTGGGGTATCCAATGCCCCCACCTATGTCCTTTCCAGTAAGAGACATTATCCAATATATTACGGAGACGATAACCTCCGCTAGAACTTTATCCTCCTCGACTTGGAGAGATTTGGGTTTTCCCGAGCGTATGACGATTATTCATAAAATACTGACATTCCACAGAAGTCCAACACATGATCCTTGGCCTCCCCCATGACTTTTTGCTTAGAATATCCCAAGCGAGTCAGATTTAAGCTTTTTTCTAACTCAACTAAAAAATGAAAAGATTGTCAAGTGATTTGTCCCTTTCACACTCATTAAATTTGACTTGAAAAGTCCAATTTTCATTTAAGCTCTTTTCCAAATCGTCTTCAAAAAGTGAAAAGATTATCGGGTGAACTTGTCCATTTCACACTCATAAATTGGATTTGAAAGGACATCTATTTGGCACACGTTTATCCCTTTTTCACACCAAGTAGACTAAATGTCATAAATAGGGCATTTTTTTTGCGTTAAGTTGTGATTGCATCTCATGCCCTTGCTTGCAGTATTGAACCTATAGCTGGTTCTCAATTTGTGTTATAAATTGTTTGCCTCAGCCATTTTTCATCCTCAACCAAGAAGAGCCTTGTTTATATCCTTCATAATTTGACACCCTGTGCCTAGGAGGGAACATTCCCCCAAGTGTCCATCTCTTGTATGCATTTCCTTGCATTGAGCATAGGTATGTTCCACTGTTGGAACTAGTTTTTGTTACTTGCGACACTCCTTTCCTCCTGTGTATCATAATATTCATTTGTCTATGAAAAAACAAAAAAACATGGGCAGAAAGGGAGTATTATATTATATTGGTAGTATTCATGTCTCCTTTGAACAAAGCACATAGTTATTGAGTCCATTTATCATCATAATTTTGGGTTTAGCATGGCCTTAGGAAGATGATCTCGTTACAGAGTCTTCTCTATCGACTGGTTACTCTTCAAGTCCCTATGGAGAATTTCATTGATGCCACCTGCACCTCGTGGTTTCATCATCGATTCTATGTTGTCTGAATCTTCCATATGTCTCATGCTCTTGTTCAAAGGAATTTTATCAACCTGTTTCGACCATTCCTTAGTTTATGTCAGAGTCACATGATATTGTAGTCATATCTAGAAACCTGGTCCTACCTTCATCATTGGTAGGTAACCTTGAACCCAACAGTCCACATTTCATCATTGGTTATTGACTGTGTGGTTTCCCTTGTGTTTGACAGCAAGAAATATATTCACACATTGGGATTCATGCAGTGTATTGGATGCCATTAGCCTTATTGGTGGTTTCCTCTCCTTTGTCTTTATTTTTCCTCATTGGTTGATATTTAGAGGGTCTTTTTCATGTACCGCTTGCACTTGGCACATGCAAAAGATGCACAAGATCGTTGGTTTATGAACATGTTATTCATCCAATTTACTCCAAATCATGAATCTCATTCTTTGTTCCTCATGATGGATGATGAGAGATTCCTTAATTCTCTCCTTTTAGCGGGTCTCCTTCCATCAAATTCATCTCATCTATTCTGGAAACGAAACCTAGAGTCTTATGAGTACCTTAAGGCTTGTAGTCATTAGTGGCAAGTTCTCTCACCATCGACAGTTTTGAATACATCAATGTCTCTTGATCGATGGATTCTTCAATTGTTTGACATCGACTCCTTTATTCACACTTGTAAGAATGTACTCGATGCCTTGATGCCTACTTTCATTATCGGTAGGTTGTCTCACGTTTGTTAATGGTATAACTCAATGAACGGTAATCAAAAGATGTCTCATTGTGTTCGACCTCAACTCCTTTATTCACATAATGTAGACTTGCACCCTTGGCAGATTGTGTAGAAGACTTGAAGAAATCAGTATGTGGCCACAAATTTCCTAAGATGTTTCTTCCTTTTCATTGGACCACTACCTATATGATTTCAGTAATCATGGGAGATCAGATTGTACTCCATTGTATATAGATATCTTTAGTTTGGTTTTGAGATTGGTTCGACTGGGCCTTATTCATGATTATGAAAGCCTTTGGCATGTAACCACATTTGTATTTCCCTATTCATGGCCACAAATAGTTATTTGGTATATTTTCACATGGATCTGCAGTGTAATTCAAATTGGCATTCATGTCTGCAAAGTTAGTGCAGAATGTAGTGAGAAACTAGTTCTTCTAGTTGGTTTCCCATCAATCCACTTATGGGTTGTTTATAATGTATTTCAACCATCGCATATACTCCTCTAAACTCACACATTAGGGGGAATCTATTATAGAAATATTTGCCTCACCCTATGCAATCTTGCACATAAGGCATGTTTCCATTTTCCTATTCAGACTTATCATCCCTACTTGTAAATCCCGGAGCTAAAAATACATATTTTCCCACATGTGCGCACCTTGCCTACTATACAACATGCATATAACTACAACCCACATACATCAATATTTGTGCCCAAAAATGAAAATCGGTGTCGAGTTTCGATGTCATGATGGGTGATATATGATCCTTGGCCTTCCATATACTAGAAACGTTATGATTCGACCATTTAGTTCCATTTGAAGGCTATAAAGGGCCAATTCTGAGTTATGGAAAGGAGGAGAAATAATTCAACTTTGAGAGCAAAGTTACTCTAGAGAAATTATTTACTTCATATTGAGTTTGCATCCCTTTGTCTTAAGTTTAAACACAGTGTTCAACCCCCAAGATCTTCCCTTATTTGATTGAGAACTTCATTGTCTCTCTTCTTTGAGCTTTCCTTTCATGGAGGCCTAACTGGAAGGAACTTATTTTCTTGGTTATGAACCATGTTGACACGGAAGTATGTAACATTTTCACTTCTTCTAATCATATATTAATAGAAATACTCTTTTCTCGTCCAATTGATATCTTGCAAATATTTGAATTTTTATTCCATGGGCATATTTGTCATGTTTATTAATGGATTATGCTATTGAATGTGGTAACATCATTTATTATCACCATATTCTTTCTTTTCTTGGTTTTTGAGGACTAGTTGTAGGTGTATTTCTTTGGGTCAAGTTCTCAATGTTGGACTTCATCAAATGCCTGAATGAGGTAGGCATGTTACCTTGTCTTGCTAGCATGTTTTTTTACATAGCATACTTGAGAATGTAGTTGACTTCTACAGTCATTTCCATCTGTTGTGGTTTACCCTAGCCATAGAGAAATTTTCCTCATAACAATCTTCCATAATGCATTTGGAGGAACATCACAAGTGTAAATACATGATGTTATTAGCGGGGTCTTCTCCTGTATTTCCTTCAAACTTTGGGATGTCAGAACATATCTTAGTAGGCATATTGGGACATGTGGGATCATGGAGGATTGGTTCATTCATCATTTTGGTCAAATATAGAATGTTGAGGGATTCCAAGTATGGCATGGTAGGGGGGGTGTCAGCCATGGTATGATGTGGTTGAGAAGAAGTTCCTTGTGAGTAAGTTTGAGAGCTTGTACCTTGAGAAGAATGTTGGTCTCCACCTCGTTCTAATGGAGCACTACTAGTTGGGTTGTTATGGGTATTGGTCCCAAGAAAGGAGGACCCAAGCAAATTCAATCCTAGAATAGTGGAACTCACTAGTGTGTGTGCTAATTGTGTTGATATGTCATCCAAATTGGGAACACCTCCCAATATTGGAGGAAGGTTTCAGAAATTTTTAGAACAACTTAAATGTTCTGGTTCCCGTATAATTATGGAATATATGTGAATGTGTGCAAGTGGTAGTGAGAAGAATAAATGAACAACTGCTTCAAAAAATATAGGCTATATCAACGTTGTTTTAAAATATGTATGTAATAAAATAGTGGAAAGCATACATAAACAAGTAACAGTATAAGATGGATTAGGTTTTATCTGTGTGAGGAATGAAAATAGAGAGAACATGTCCTAAAATACCTATAGTCCTTCCTCTCTAAAAGAATTGTGCCTTACAAAAGCACTCAATAGTGGGGCATGAACCCACCAGAAAAGGAACCAATAAAGGTATGAATCAATCAATTATAATGAGGGGTGAAGAGGGGATATCTTGAAAGTACTAGTGATATTTTCCAACAACCGGTCAAAATCTAATTAAGGTGAAATTATAGCCCACAATCTCCTCCTGGGTAGAAAACCTGTATTTGGCCAATAAGCTACCTTGATCAAGAACGATATTCATATTTTCAACCCAAGAAATGGGTCATGGAATGTATTCTTTCCAAGGGTTGGATGACCCAAGGAGGCATGCATAGAAAAACCACAGCTAGTTCATCGACCCTTCACGAGTATCCCCCTGCCTCATGGTGTAGGAATGCGTGATTTAGAGGATTTCGTTATATTATTTCACAACTTCTAAGTTTCAATGAAAAATGATAATGAGGAGCTATTTGGATTGCTATCCCTAGAATCGTAACTTATATTACATTTTTCCTTTGTACTCCTCTTGTGGAGGTTAAATATGTGTTGTTTAGTGGTTTCTTTTAGGATTTGAAGTGGGTTGTGAGGTTGGGGTCACGGGCCAACATATTTTATTAAAATGGTGTGATAAAAATGATTCTACTAGACAAATTAAACCCTTATGATCCTCCCATATCGATTGTTGGGGATAAATATATGCACAATTAATTCCCACATTTAACTATCAATCAGGGCTCTTAAGCTTCAAGGTATAGGCACAAGAAATGCAGGATCAGAGCCTAGTCTAGCTTAATCTAAAGATGACACAACAATCTTCAAACCCACACTACAACAAATTAACACTAAGGATTCATCACTGGGACGTAGGAATACTTAGTGCTATAAAGGCTTAGATCACAGTCTTTCATGCATTCGTGGTGATATTCATGTTATTAATCTTGAGTAGCATACTTAAGTTTTTCTGTCCTTCAATGATTATTTCATATAGCGGATCCACACTTAAATGCAATAAAAGAAACAAGCAAATAGAAACGAAATTCATGATAGAAACTAACACCTTAGGAATAATTCCAATGAGGGAAGGCCATATCTCACGAGTTAGACCCCTAATCTGTCTGTTGGTGTTTGAAGCTACAAACTTGCAATAAGAAGCCAAGCAAAATGAAATGCTACAACAAAACTATGTGATCAACAATTTATTGTAAAGATCTATCCTAAAATGGGAGGATTAAATTCTATCCTACAAAATGATAACAAAAGAATTCATCAATAAAAAAAGCAAGAGAGGAAATTAGTGCAAAAATAAGTGTAGACTAGTACAAAGCAATGAAAAAATAAAATTGACTAAGAACATAAATAATTCTTAAAGCAATCCAAACTTAAACTGTAGAAATATTAAGCAAATGTAAAATCACACATCCTAAACTCAGAACCACTCATCAAATGAATACATCCATAAAGTAAATCAAAGAGAAAGGGATGGAAAGGAAAAGAATGAATATGAGAAAAGGAAGTGGTTTTCTGTGTAATTTAGATGTGAAGGCAACATTTAAACTCAATAACTAATACATAGAAAATGAGGAAGAGATGGCAGCGATCTGCTCTTGTAATTAATTGATTGTATTGTATAATCAAATTGAAAACTAAGGAGTGAATCATGTGAGGGAAGATGAGGTGAATATAGAAGAGAAAGGTGATATATATAGAAAATAAAACAACTCTGTTTTACACTATTTGGGACAACATAGAATATCTGAATGGATATGTGAATTGAATAGTAGGTTTTGATGTGTGAGTAGGATGGAAAATCAATGGTAGAAACTGATAGATGCAAAGGGACGTTTGAATGATTAATTATATGAGAGTGAAGCATGGAAGCAAGGGAACATTGCCCACAATTAATTAAGCACAGAAACAAAGCATTGAAAGGATATGTAGAAATATAAGCACACATAAGTAATGGAAGGAGTACAAACTAGAATTAAATCTTTAAGAAGTGTAATAATGTACTCAATTGAGAAATGTGATATGAGTGAAAATTCATCCATCTAATGCAACAACATAAAATTATCAAAACTTTAACTCAAATGATAACAAAACTAAGATTGACTTGTAATGAAATAAACACACAATGCAATGTTAATCTACGAAGAAAATAGAAAATAGAAACACTTACCCATGCTGAGGGGCCCTTCCCAGGAGGTGAGTGCTACTTGAACACAATCAAAACACTCAAATTCTTGGAACCATGCACAGGAACATCTCTTTCATTTCATCAAACTCAGAAAATTACAAGTCTCTTACAATCTTGGCATTGTCATGATGACACCCTAAGATCCATTACAAAATAATTCCCACAATGATAATTGGATTTATCATAGCCCTATGAGGCTTATTTATACACGAAAAATCATTGATAAGTGGATGGTACCAAATCCCAATGCTCAGATTTCAAATTTACAATTTTAGATAAAATCCTCAAAAATCTAGGTTTTATTGCAATTTGGGCAGATTCGAGTTAGTCCCACACCCATATCTTCCAAAACAATTCTAATTTTGAAAATTTGCTTGTGATATACTCAATTTTCCATATTCTAGATGAAACCCATTTCGTAGAATTTCTAGATCTAATGCCATCTGAACAGAAATCAAGGCACAATTTGGCAGTTTGAGTTTTTCAATAATTTTAGCAGAATCATTCCCCCTAAGATAGAGGTCCATAGGTGTGATATGGGTGAATTATACCTCATGTTTCCACATGTAAACGTGGCTCTAGACAAAACCCATGTACCCGATTTTCCTCTAGAAGCTTTCTAAAATTTTGAATTATTTATAGTACTGGATTAGCACAGTTGGTACCAGATTAGAACAATTAGTACCAGAATCTTGTAGCCAGGGATTTAGTACCATATGAACACATTCATGACTATGGGTACCAAACCAACGTGATGGTAACACTGGATGGAGTTAGTACCAAAATAGGCGCAATCTGGTACCAGATGAAGCTGGTACCGGAAGAGGCAGAGAGCTGGTACTGGATGAATGCAAAGGTAGTACCGGATCACTGCAGAGTATTGGATGACATGGAGTGTGGGTAATGAATTATTGTACAAGCACTGGTTTACTGTAGAACCTTCTGGCACTGGATGACTTGGAGTATCGGATGGCTTGCAATGCAGGTACCGGAATAGGAACAATACAGGTACCGGAACATGGACATTGCATATACCGGAACCTGAACAGTACAAAACATGTTACTTGGACATAGAAACATATTATTAAACCATCATCGACAAAACTATTGTATAATCATCCTTTTAATCACTAAAAATATGGAAAACTATGTATTAACCACATAGTATGAATAACAAGATATAATGGAGGTTTATGGTGTAATTAGCGATATATTATTGATGAAATGCGGGGAGAAGGTTTAATGATGAGTGTATTTGTATGGCAGAAAGTATGAAAAAACCAGAGCTCAACATACCCCCAAACCCAAGGATTTGCATGTCCTCATGCAAACAAGGTGAAGAATTTATGATACTCTGCTTAAAGATTTATGTGAAATTTTTTCTTTTGTGTAAGTGTTGGTTCTTGTGAAATGACACTTCGGAAACTGCCACAAATTGATTTTAGATAGAGAAACAAAATTATCATAAAAATGGAGGACAAGCAGTGGATGAGGTATCAAAGTGATGGTGAATGGTGTGCATATGGATAATGGTTTATAAAATGTTGGTGATGGTGGTCGTATGAACTTGGACATTAATTTTAAGACCAATATTTACTTTGTGGTTCTTTTCTTGGATAGGCAACCATGACTTCATCCTCTTTGAGATGGCTTAAGAATGATTTATGATGTATGAAGAGAAGACACTATATATGTTGCTTTGTATTTGTATACCACATATTTCCTTTTCATTACTTGTTCTTATCACCAGAGTATATTATTCATTATGACAAGTGGAGTGAATATGGAGGGTTTACTGAGTAGTTGTGATAATGCACAGTGGAGTGTGGAGTGGGTAATAGTGGTTATGCATCATGCTTTCCACGTTCTTAGTAAACTAAAAATATTTGTACCAGTTTTACCTCAAGTTACCCTTTCTTTGAATTCTAATGTATGTTGAAGTGGAAACTAGAAGAACATGACGAAATGTTTGCAAAACCATGATGTAGACTACTGAAATTTGAAGATGAAGTGGAGCAAGGCTGTGAACTAATGGATATCTAGGAGAGAGAGTTGATGAATGTTGATCTACTGAGATTCATTATGTCTCTCTCTCCCCCAAACCCGTTGGTTTTCATGTCCTTATGCAAAATGTCATTAGCGCATAAAAATTCTGCAAGCTGAAAGTGGACTATGTGGAATCGGTGCATGTTGACTAAAGGAGAGAAATTAAGTATGCCACAGCTGAGAGCTACTGAAAATATCCTGCAAAAAGTACGCTTGAAAAAGATTTAAATTTTTGTACTGTTGGTACAGAAACCTACTGGCTTTTGTACCAGTAGTACTGGAACAGAAAAATCTAATAGAACTAAACCAATACTATCATTATGAGAGAAGAAATATACATTTATGCCATGCTTAAAAAAACAACCAAAAATTAAAATTTATTCATGCTTGTAAATTTGGAAATGAAATTTATTTTAAAATATTACAAGCATAAAGGAAATTTCTAACTTACTTATTACATACGATTTCATC
>JASDQU010681838.1:53186-86219 GCA_032191745.1 Picea mariana | reverse complement strand
CATCAATGCGATGTGCCCTTCACGACGCACTACTGCTCCAAGGGTGCCACTCTCCTCTTTTGTTTCTTTTGCACAACATGCCCTTCAGGATGCACCACGTGATCCAAGGGTGCCACTCGCTTCTTTTGTTTCTTTTGCATGATGTGCCCTTCAGGATGCACCTCATGCTCCAAGGGTGCCACTCACCTCTTGAATTATTGGTAGACATCAATAACCCCCGGAGTCAACACTCTGCCAGGTGAACTTGTGGGAGACTAAGGGATTCTAAGGACTAAGTCCCCCACCTTATTGCGCACTCATTAGAATCATCGTGAGTGACTGTCACAATCTACCCTCACGACATCGTGGATCCTCTCGAACTAGGAAATCGTTAACCTACAATTTGATCCACGGCGGGAGTGCTAGTAGGTTGTGGCAGGTTTGTTGTCCACACCTCTCCCTCAACCTCTCTAGTAATCATGTGTGCCCCCTTTACTCCATATGTGAGTCTGGTCGGCAAGATATCGTCAACCTACATCATCAACAATCATGTCAGAACATGTCCACATCATATCATCAAATCAAATGTACTAAAATCACAGTAAAACAATCAAACCCCAATAGCACACTCCCTGACTTGATCTAAAGTCCAAGGGGTTTCCTCGATGCCTCAACATCCTCAAGGTCCAAAACCCTGCACACTTAGTAAAACCGAGTCAATAGCACCTGTCTATGTCACTGCAGTAAAACATCATGTCATCTGTCATAACGCATCATAATCAAGGACAAAATTTTTAATATCATAATAGTCTGGATCACTTGTGAGCAAGTTTCCTCAAAGAATAAGTTTTTTCAGTGCACCAGAGAGGGATGTTACAAATAAATTGCAGATCACATAAGTTCTTTGGGTGCAATATGTATATGATGGAACAGGGGACATAAGTGTGGGATACCGCAAACCTGGGACCCAATGATCCAATAATTGGCTAATTATTGAATGGGACTGTGGTCGGTCGGGCTCATGTGGTGAAGATATAGATAAAGAGTTGCCAATTTGTGAAGCCATGAGGCCATGACCATATAGATGTGACTAAATATAGAACTACAAAGTGATAATAGAGGGAGGTAAAAGAGGAACAATTATGATTTTTTATACATTACAGTGGGCAAAATGTATATTGCAGAACTCTGGGCACTGTTTTCAACTCGCGGAAGACTCGAAACACAGTTTTGAGGTTGTCAATCTGGGAACCCACAATCGAAAAACTGTCCAAGTATGGAACAGGGAAACGTTGGTCGGGACTTGTTTTTGCTAATATATTCAAATTTGTAATAGCTTTGCCATTACCTGGAAAGATCTTCTTTGCATGCTTCTGGACATGTTTTGTAGGGATGGTTGATGGCCAAATTTAATAGCTGGGAAATTTGAATGCATAATGTGTAACACGGAAGAGGGGACGATGTCAGAGTCTGGTAGTCAATTTGTATATGGTGGAGGACCATGTGCCAATTCTTTCGTACTAGTGTGTTCATTTGTCACTAGTAAAAGCATAGGTAATGTATATTAGGAAGGATGTGAAGTTAGTGGGGATGGAAGGTAGAGACAGATAATTGAGCGAAGTTAATGTATTCGAGGAGCCTACGGTGAAATTGTAGATCATAGAAGTTTTGAGTGCAATATGTATATCACCGAACAATAAGCAGCTGAGTTCGTAAGCGCCAACCCGACAACCGGGGCCATAAAATTGGCTAAGTATGGAAAGGAACAATGGTCGGTCGGATTCGTCATGTGAGGATATAGATGGAGATGAAGATATACGAGCCCGCCAACCCTGGAACAAGATATCATAGAAAGGAGACTAATTATATAACCAGAAAGAGATAATGGATGGGAAGAATAAAAGGTGAGTTCGTATGCGTCAACCTGACAAATGTGGCCATAAAATTGACTAAGCGTGGAAAGGAACAATGGTCAGTCATATTCTTCATGTGAGGATATAGATGGATATGAAGATATATCAGTTGGCCAAACCTGAAACCCACGATCATAGAAAGGAGACAAAGTATATAACCAGAAAACGATAATGGACGGGAAGAAGAAAAGGGGAAAAGGGATAAGTATCTGACAATAGAAAATCCATTTTTCATTTATTAATGCCAATGTTTTCGAACCACTACTGGGTTCTCAACAGTAAAAGTATAAATTGTAGATCACAAAAGTTCTTTGGATGCAAGATGTGTATGAAGGAACAAGAAACATAGGTGTTGGATACTAGAAAATTTGGACCTAGTTGGCAGATAATTGGCTAAGTATTGGCCAAGAAAAAGTTTTGATATTTATTTCAATAGTATTCATATTAATATATATTAATAGATTATTTTTGTTTGAAATGAAAATCATCTCCCAATTTGCAGCATGTTGTTCGGTTCACAAATTTCGTTGAAACCATGAAAGTTTTGAGTGCAAGATGTATATAATGTAACAAGAAGGAATAGAGTTCAAAAGTGCCAACCTGACAACCACGGCCATAAAATTGGCTAAGTGTGGAAAGGAACAACAGTCGATCGAATTCACCATGTGAGGCTATAGATGGAGATGAAGATATGTCATCCCTCCAACCCTGGAACCTGCGATCATATAAATTCAACTAAGCATATAACTAGAAAGCGATAATAGAGGGGAAGAAGAAAAGGGGAAAAGGTCTAAGTATCTCACAGAAGAAAATGTAATGTTCCTATTAATGCCAATCTTTCCGAACCCCTGATGAGTTCTCACTAGTTAAAGCATAAATTGCAGATCATAGAAGTTCTTTAGCTGGAAGATGTATATGAAGGAACATGATACATAGGCATTGGATACCACAAATGCGGGACCCAGTGTCCATATAATTGGATAAGTTTTGGTCAAGAGAAATTTGTTATACTTATTTCAATAGTACTCATATTAGTATATATGCACAAATATTATCAAATAGAAGAAGATGCAATATATGCAAGATATTGAATAGGAACATGGCTTCAACACTTGAGTTGCCTTGTTGTAATAGTCATTAATTCATTCTATTTAAGGGACCCAAAGAATGAAAGAAGAACGAGTCCTCCAATTTCTTTCTTTAAGTATATGGAGAGCGCCACATAACTATGGCCTATGACAAATTATTCTTCCATGTAGAATGTAAGCAATGAACATAGAAGCCTTTATTTAAATCAAAGTACTGGGAAGAAGAAGAAAAGCTTTTAGTCCATGTTTAATGACACACACAAAAAAGGTACAAAATAAAATGAAAAGCAATACCATAGATTTGAAAACACCATAAAAAAATAAAAACGCAAATATTCTATATTCAAATAAGATGGGTTACAAAATATAGTTGAGTTTATTTTCCACAGTGACTGTGATTTGGCCTACCACCAACCAATAAAAAATGTGCACAATAACGAAGCATGTTGATCATATTCTTGATGATCAAATGCTTGATTCGTAAAAAACAATGAGTTGAATATCAATTTTGGGTTTTGGACTTAATTGGTGTTGTGAACTAGATCTATCCCAGATTTTTGAATAGCTCATCTCTTCTAGACAGGGCCTGCTTTCATTGGTTGGTCTTTCAACATTCCATTATTTGTTAAGTGTTAATCTCCCTCTGCCCTCGAAAACTTGGGGTTTAAGGTGCCTTCCTCGTAATGTTCCTAACCATTTACCATGTGACGTCAGTTATGCGGGAAACAAATCGTGTTAGGCAACAAAAGACGAGACAAAAACAAAATTCAACTATGTTGTGACTTTTATTATCCCTGTGTTCAATCATCTGTTTGGTTGAAAATCCTGCCTGAACATTTGTGTGTTGAAATTATTTGCTTTATTACAGTAAATTGGAAGGACCATCCAAGCCAGTTGAAAAATGTTCTTTTGTTGAAGTACATGACTTCTTCCGGAAACACGGTCCTGGAAAGTGTATCAAATGTTGCATATTGCATCGGAATATATCTTTCGTCATAGAGGTTGAAAACCTAGCAGCCCACAAAAAGGTATGGAATGTTCGGAAGGGACGCCAAATATTACTCCATGCCCAAATACACTCAGTAGGAAATTGTAAAATTGGATACCAAACAACGTGAGAAACTGTATGGACGTTTGAATCAATATTCTGAAACTACATAACATTTTATGTCAAAGTTGTAACAGAATTGACAGAGAGCTAGTTTTTATGTGAAATAGTATTGAGAGACCTCTGGATGCAAAAAGAGACTCTACATACAATCAACTTTCGATCCAGGTAGGTTTCACCTTCAAGCATCCACATAGGCGGTGACCCCAGGCTATAGGTAGCTTCAGCCTCGGAGATTGACATTGACGGTGGAAATGGGAACAATGCTACTGACTGCACTACGGCAATGCGGTGAGCAAGTAGGTTTTTCATCGTCAAAGTACTTAAAATGCAAGATTGTCAGACCTGTAAAGAACATCGAATTTATTTTTTCTTTCTCATGAAATCTACAATCTTGGTTTGAGTCCATAAATTTTTAAACGTTGGGTTTCATGTGCAATAATGACCTTGACATTAGGCACACACCAAACATCCATTATCTTACATTGCAATGTTAATGCAATTTCCATTGTGGACAACAACTCAACTGCATTGGCACAAAAAATATTATTTTTTTGATTACTTAACATCCTTGAAGGACGTGAACCCCAAACAATGCCTAAATTTTTTTGAACATGCATCTGTTAAAAAAAGTACATTGTTCTATATTAAAAAAAAATTTGTATGGTCTGATTTTTATTTTTTATTATTATCAAATATCGCATAAACTACAATAGGAGAAATGCATTTTCCCCATCCAATGCAAGGGAAGCAATAGGAAGATTGACATTAAGTTGAAATAGATCTGGAAACACACCACTACATTAAGGTCTCTTCTAAAGAATGAAATAAGATGATTACATGAAGGTAATAGTAAAAGGTCATTTTCATAAAATAAATCATTACCTAAACACGAGAAACCTCTTGCAGAAGGTGGTAGTATAAAGTAGTCCTCATAAAATGTTGCAAAGTCCATAATCCAGTTATATGCGTAGGAGTAGTAAAATAAAAATTGTGCAGTAGCGATAGAAAGCTTATTGTATGTGGACTCTGTAACTACATCCAAAGGACAGGGAACAAAATTTGACAAAGAACCTAGCTTTATGTCAAGTATGTTACCACAACCAAAAGTAGCTCAAAAAAGTTTGAAATAAAAACTTTTGTAATTTTAGTATGTCATTTTATCCACCCATACAGTTTCTCTTACCCGCTTCTGGGTACATTCGAGAATGGAGCAATATTTCTAGTCATTTCTGAATATTATAGACCATTTTTCTATCCACAGTAAGTGTGACTCCTCTGACAAAGACAAGTTCTTGTGTGCTCTATAGAATTCGATACACTTGCCAAATATGTGTTGTTGGAAGAAACTATATACTTCAAAGAAGGAGCATTTTGCAGGTGACCTGAAAATCCCTTCCAAGTCCCAGAAAGAAAACAAATAATATCAATAGACAAATCTCCAGGCAAGCTTTTCAACCAACCAAAGAATCGAATACAGGAAGAACACCAACCAGAAGATACTTGTTTTTGTTTTCCCTGTTTGTTTTTTTGTTGGATAACAGAGTTTTTTTTTGGCTCAAACCTCACGTCACATAAAACCATTCTCTCTTCTTTCATTTGGGCCTCAATGGAATCTCTAAGTTGTCTTACATGTCCATGACTAGGAACATTATAACGAAGGAACCCTAAAGCACAACTCTTTGATGATAAAGAGAAATGACAATAAGTATTTAAAAGCAACGGTGGAGGATGACAGTATGATCTTCCGTAGATTTTGGTTTAATTCGTATTAATGAAAGATTCCCTTGACATTTTCTCTTATTAATGCCAATATTTTCAAACATGTGCATTGAATAATGACTAATAGCACGTAACAACATTCCCATATCCAAGCAGATTCTCAAATCTGACAACATCTAACATATGCACAGTATTAAAGACATACATCACGTCAAGGCCACTATGGATGACACATTCATGGATGGCAGCAAGGTAGTATAGTGTTACACTGTTACTATGAGGAAGCCTTTAAAAAACTAAAAGAGCCAATATTTGTTTTTGCAAATTCAAAATGCAGGCAAAAACAATTATCAGATCCCATAATATTCACCTGTCTATGCATTTTAAAGACAAATTCTCAAATCTGAAAACATCTAACATATGCACAGTATTAAAGACGGACATCACATCAAGGCCTATGTGGGTGACACATTCGTGGATGGCAGTGAGGTAGTGCATTATTGCACTGTTACTATGATGAAGCCTTTAAAAAACTAAAAGAGCCAACATTTTTTTTTGCAAATTCAAAATGTAGGCAAAAATATTATCAGATCCCATAAGATTCATTTGTCTATGCATTTTAATGGGAGATGTCCTCGAGATTTCTGCTTATTAAAGCCAATATTTTCGAACTTGTCTCGTTGGTTGTCACTTTTGAAATAATAATTAATGTACATTGGGAAGGGTGGAAGGTAGCAAGGATGGAGGGGAGCAAAAAAGTTATTTTAAACTTTTCTAAACCCAGGAATGCGTGAACCTACGAAACTTTGAAAACTCAACTAAGTATGGAAAGGTAGGTCAGAAAGTAGGTAGAGGAAGGGTTGCGAGTTCGAGGAGTGCAACATCAAATTGTAGAGCACGAAATTTTTGGGTGCAATATGTATACACCAAACACGAGTTACCATAGTTCAATAACACCTATCTGCGAACCCATGTTCATAAAATTTTCTAAGTATGCAACCGAATAGTGGTTGGTCGGAATCATGATGTGAATATATAGATGGAGATAATTATTTTTCAGTTCACCAAACCACGAACCCGCAAGAACAGAAATGTGACAAAGTATAGAAACAGAAACACATAATAGAGCGAAAGAACAAAAGGTAAAAAACGGGAAAGTTTACAAGAGGAAAACAAAAAAGGAGAGAGTAACTATATCGCTCAGACAACAACACTTACTCTCATAACTATGAAACTATAGTAGGACATAAACCATGTAAAAAGCATCTCCAACTATGAAATATAGTTGTATCTCGACAAACTCTGGGTAAAGCTGTAAGAGATGCAATTTACATTGAATGCAAAATTTTGTATGCTATTCTATCTTAATAGTATTTTATGGGGAGCCAACTGCAAAACAATGTAACAACAGATCCAACTGCAGATGAAGAACCCCAAAATTGCAAATATTAGGCAAACAAGAGAAAGCAACAAATAACAACCTAGTTAAGAAGCACCAAAATGCCCAACTGCAGCCAGATGACCCGAACCCTGCAAAACTGAATCAAACAACAATAAGAAACATCCAACGAACAAAGAAGCAAGCACTAACCAGTCGACTAGGAATGTCGCAATCCCAATCGCGGTTGTAGAACCCCAAACATGCAAACTGCAACAAGATGAACAGGAAAACAAGAACAAAAACAACAAGAAAATAAGAAATCAATGAAGATGCAAGAATAAAGCATGAACTAGTGAACCAACAATGTCGTTGAAGCACAATATTACCCAAATTAACCGTAGAGAACATTTCATATAAAAACAAAATGGAAGAAAATGTATTGTAGCAAGCCTACTAAGTAAACATTTAATGCTACGAAGCCTGTTAGGTAAACATTTATGTCTGTCAGAAATGCTCTATAAACATTTAAGAAAGAATGAAGTGTGGCAGGTCTCTTATGTACCAAAAAAAATAATATTATAATTTATTATAAAATAAAATTAGTTACAATAGTTCAAACAATAGAGAATGTATTTGAAGGTCAAACTTTGGATATGCTAGCATATCAAACATTGGGATAAATTTAGCTAGCCAAAAATGATAACACAAACATTCGAACTAATGCTAGCATTAATCCACCTTCAAGCAATGCATAAGAAAAATATATGATTCAAAAAGACTGTATATGATAAAAAAATTTGGATATGCTAACATATAAAACATTGGGAATGGTGAAGCCGACAATAAGACCTCCAATCTATTATCCAATCAGATCATTATGTATATCATACTTTTTATGATATAAAAATCAATGTTTTTAGTTCCCTAGCTCCAACAATAGATATTATGCAAATATTTGTGGTCAAAGGACAAACTAATATGAAGTCAACGAATTATCGATCGCTATAGTCCCTCTATGCCTATGACAGGGACTAATAACTTAAAAGTATAAGTAAATAACTTAAAAGGATAAGTAAAGTGTCCAATATTTCCTTGATTTATATCAAATATTTATTAAATAAAAGAATAATCCTTTAATTAAATTAAAGATATTATTTTAATAACTTAATTAAAAATATATTTTATCATGTTCAATATTGTGATTTACAAAATAATGGAAATGTTTTCTTTTATAAATAATGACATTTATATATAGTTCTCACAAGTTTTATTCCAAACATATGTTAGGTAAAAGAATAATCCTTCACTACTACATATGGGCGGATTATTCTACGAAAATTTTCCACATTTCCATTATTTTCATGTTTTTATTAAATTGGGCACGATTATCGTCACTATTGCCACGAACGTTCATCGCTATAGGGAAGAATATTTCCTACGTCAAAAGAACCTGCTAACACACATGGCTTGCAACAACTAGTTGACTTTTTGCAGGTCAACTCATGCATTTATGTCGCTATATCGATGATAATCGATCTATATATACCCAACTTAAGAGACTTTTCGACACATTTGCTATAGTTGCGACACTGTTCATGAACTTTGTTTGAGCTGTTTATTTTTTCCATTACCCACTGATTGAACAAATCCAATTCTCGATCTACATAGCTCGGATTTGTAACTTGAAAGGTTAGTATGCTTATTTATTTATTTATTTACATATACTCATTTAACTTGTAAATTTTTATTTAAATGAAATTTCATGTAGCTTTTTTTTTCCTTGATAATATATTATATGCGCATTACCATATTTCAAATTTGTTATGTTATTGGTTTTTGGATCCAGTTAGTATATTCTATGGAAATTCATGTGAAATGTCAAGAAAAATATTTTCCAAAGAAGTATTTTAAGAAGAGGGAAAATTACTCCATCAACAAGACAATTCAAACATTAAAAATGAATGTCATTATCAATCTAGATCAATTTGACCCTACAATTCCTTATGTAAATTTAATCCTTATTATAATCCTTATTACAAAACCACCAACTCATAACAAATTTACTTGTTAGACTAATGTTTGAAACAGAAAGTGAAAAAGAAAACATCTTAGGTCTAATCCTATCCCTTAGCGACCTTGTTAGCTCTCTAAGTTTTGCGTTTCTATGATGTTGTTCCTATATATATTAATTTCATATTTTTATTCTAGTATTATGTTAGGTTAGTCATATAGCATTGTATTCTTATGTGATGTTGTTTCTCTCAATTTTTTATAATCACACACAATTATAGATGTAGTGATTAACTCTAGTTTGTAGTTGATGTAGCTTTTTTATACACTATTAATAAGGAGTAGCTAAAATATAAAAATTTCATGATGAAATATACTAGTCAGACAATGAAAAATGAGAACATGCCAAAGTGTCTTAGAAAATAAAATCGTGACCACTGTAAGTAGCATAAAATTGTGACAATTATATATAGCTGCAAATCAACATGTTATAGTTTAAACCAACCAAACCCAATTGTGGATGACAAGTGGATGTCATTCTTTTTTTAGTGGTGAATTTCAAAGATTGACATTCTCTCTACAAAATAGCTTAGAGGCTAGTGTATGGTGTCGAGTGATTCAAGTTTGATACATTTTGACCACTTTCGTTAAATGGTGTGTAATTAGTTTCCATGGGGATTCAGTACACACTAATATAAAGTACAAATTGAATCATATTGATCTTAATAGTTAATCGATAATAAGAAAAAAAAGCATTTCAAAATGTCTTAGAAAAAATAACTGTGAGAATTGTAGGTCACTGTAAATAAACATATCATAATCGAAAGTAGTAGCTAAAATATCATGGAGTAGATAAAATATAAAAATTTGACAACTTAATGTTTTGTATGGTGTAGGTAAGTCAATTACTTGTGAGTACAAGGATTTTTCACTATGAATGAAAATGACATGAAGCTTTCTTAGTTTAGAGTGGCATTAGAGGCGAGTGGTGATGGAAAATGTTATTTCTCTTGCTATGATTGCAGGGTCTTGCAAAGAAGAAGAATTTTAATAAGAAAATTTCAAAGACATCATAGGGAGAAGGGGCACACCAGAGGGGGTTATGAATAGAGTCCCTTGGTAAGAGGATTCAATATTTAATGTATTCTCTGTAATATTCATCATGCCATGAATTTTAGTAATATTTCTTATTGTTTTTCTTATATTTTCTATACACACTAACTTTACTACGTTGATTTTAAATATACAGAAGATTCCCCCAAAACATCAACCTCCAGAGAGTTACTTGCCAAGTACTAGCAGAAATACTCCTTTACAAGGTGATGAGATTCGAGATCAGAATATTGAATTTGTTGGTCAAGTTATTAATAATGATATGGATGGGGATAAGGTTAGTGATACAAATCTGGAAGATGAGATAGATAGATTGATCCAAGACACATTTTCTCCAATGGATGAGGACAACCAGGATGATAGTCATGATGTTGATCCTCTACTCGAGAAAGGCTCGACAAAAAATATTATATCTGCTATATTGTTGTTGGTGAACTTGAAGGTTTTGAATGGTTTATAAAATACATGCCTCATGTTAGCGCTGGAATTCACTCTTGGATTTCTTGCAGGAGCAGAGCCCAACACCCATCAGTTTAATGTCACAATTTGTTTAAAAGGGGTGATCAAATGGAGGTAATGGCTCGAGGAAATATCATTCCAACTCAGGGACTGATTCTGGTATGTAAAGAACAAGGGAGGTCTGGAATCCTAACTTAAGCTAGTGGGTAGATTAAACGATGAGCAGGTGGAAGACTTAGGAGGAAATGAACAAACAACTTTGGGCAACAGGCTTGCGACAATTTGTAGGGGAAAAACTCCGAACGCAGGATCCTCCTGATTCAGAGCTTCAAGGAACTGAAAAGAAGACCTGACTGGATCCTCCAATTCCAAGTCATTCAGCGTTAAAGAAATCACAAGAACCGATTAGAGTCTCCGTAACTATTACAGTGATCCATTACAACATCATCCTATAATAGCTACAGCTCGACTGGATCCTCCAATTCTGAGCTACTCTAACACAGTGTAAACAAAGACAGGAAAGAAACTGTCATTCATTAATGCAAGAAGTCTCCAAAGCTCATACATAGCCAGAATAACAATGCTTCATTAAAACTTTACAACCGGGAGCTCTGCTCAACCATCGATAGCTTACAAAATTACAAAGACTGAGTCTATATACTCAGGAAGATTCACCCAACGGAGGCACGCCTAGACACCCAAGGTTTGATGTCTTTTTAGTCAAATTCAGACAGTATTTCTCTGTTTTTCTGCATCTTAATTGTGCATGTCCCCTGTAGGGGGAGGGTAGCTGAGGTAGCATGTGCAGACTTTTATGTCTCTTTGCAAACTTCGGCATGGCTTCTTTGAGGAACTAGGTACACATGATCCTCTCGAACGGACCACTTGCCAGACTTTCCATACCTTATGCTTAATGTATGAGGAGAGGTCTCACCTACCCCTTCTCTCCTTCATTTACTTTAGGCGAAAGCCGGGAGAGAGATCGCATCAGATGATACTTGAAGATTGAACGATCCGCTCAACGACTGGACTCGACACCTTTGGCCCCCTTCTCGCATAGCTCCTTTCCTTCCCAAATGACTGCGGGCCATGACCCTGTGTATATCCCAAAATGATTTCGGCGTTCGCGCATAAAGAGGAGCTGATCCATGCATCCTAGAATCGCGATGAGCGAAGTGCCGAAATAGCTTGAGTTGGCGCCACGCATTTCCCTAGATCCGATGGCTCAGAACTTACCCGATACCTCGGTGGGCCCGGGTCCGGGACCTCCTCAGCATATCGTGCATCGGATCATAATAGCATTTCCTTTTACACTTTGGAGCTGCGAGGAGCGAAACGACGAGACGACCCAATTGAACGACATGCATCCTTCAAATCTGACGGTCCTAAATTCACCCGACGCTGTTGTGGGCCCAAGTTTAACATCTTGCACCTCGCGGCCTCACGAGTTGGAGCATCAAACTTTACCATTCCTTCCTCGCAAAGTCCCGAGACGTGATGGTTAGCAAAGGTTGACCTCCTCCGGGCACCTTTCGTGACTCGGAGCTTCGCACAACCAAAGGGATATGGTTTGCCCTTCAAACTCACGAACCCCGAGCTCGCGAAATAACTGAAGTGCTTGCATTGAACGTGATCAATGGCCCTCGTAACTTTGCGAGTGCCTCCCGAAGGATCTCTACCGTTGTCCTCCTTCAAACTTTAAGCGCTATTCTTGATGCGGCTCGGCTACTCTGCGATTATCCATCAATCGTTGTTCGGCTCTGTCGCTGAACTCTTTCTGCTGAAGAACGAAGTGCCCTCTCACTTGATTTTAAGTCCAAAAGGACTTCCTTTATGCGCTACTCTTGGGCGCTCCTCGAGCAACCTGGAAACCTGTGTATCTCGATACCGAAGACAAGAAATGTTGCTAACATTAGGCTCCATGGGGGATAGAGTCGTCCTTGTGATTCTCTAAGGACTCATTTTGCAGTTCTAGTGCCTTGTTGTTGGTCTATGGAGTCATTTACTAAGCCAAAACAAATAAAAGTAAAAGAAAAGAATAGAAAGGAAAATATTTACAGGACATAGGAACCACCGAAGGCTCAGACAAAACATTTTTTAAGAAAATGCCCATTTACAGGGCTGCTGAAAACTTCTTCGCCTTCCAAATCTTGTAGCCGATATGTGTTATTTGAGAAGACTTCAGAGATTCTAAAAGGCCCAATCCACAGGGCTTCAAATTTGTCGTGTTTGCTCTTATCTTTCTTAGGAGCATCCCATTTCAGCACCAGGTCTCCTCTCTGGAACTCCTACTTGTTGGATTTCCTATCGAAAACCCACTTGATCCTTTGTTGATGGTCCTGAACCCTGATCATCACCAGATCTCTGATATGCTGGACTTCTGCGAGTTGATGAATCCTTATGAGCATGTCATTAGGCTCTTCTTGATAATCCTGAAATAATTTTGCTACAGGAATGGCCAATTGAGAAGGGAGGATAGCCTCTGCTCTGTATACTAACTGGAAAGGGGAGGTGTCTCTAGATCTCTTTGTGGTCACCTGATCAGCCCATAGAGTGAATTTCAGCTTCGAGTTCCAAGCCCCTTTGTTATCCTCCAAAAATCTTTTCATGATCCTTATCAGGCTTTTGTTAGAGGACTCTGCTAGACCATTGCCCTGTGGATAATATGGGGTGGAGTGAATCAGTTTGATTTCAAACTGTTCATAGAACTTGGCTAGTGGTTCAGACTCGAAAGAGGCTACATTATCGGTGAAAATCTTATTTGGGAAGCCAAACCTTGTGATGAGGTCCTCCAAGAACCCAATGATTACCTTATGGGAAGCGCTCCTGGTGGGAACAACCTATATCCACTTGGTGAAATAATCCGTCGCAGTGAGGATCCATCTGTGCTGGCCACTTGAGGGAGGATGAATCTCACTGATGAAGTCCAATCCCCACTGCTGAAAGGGTGTTGAAACCACTACAGGCTTCAATGGCAGGGATTTAAGCTGTTGCTTACCCGAGAACTTCTGGCATTTGATGCAAGCTCTGATTCCTCTGCAGACATCAGGGAATAGAGTGGGTGAGTAATACCCAGCTCGGAGGATCTTATGGGCTGTGGTCTTCCAGGAATGATTCCCCCACAAAGGCCACTGTGGAAATCAAACGTAACTTTATGGGCTTCTTGTGGGTCCAGGCACCTTAAAAATACCCCTAAATGGTCCTTCCAATACAAATTTTGGTCAATGAGACAATATCTGACTGCTTTGAGATTTAGAGCTCTTGCCTTTCTCTTTTCCATTCCATCAGGAGACCTCAATTCTCACAGAAAATACAAGATATCTTTGTACCAGGGGCATGCTACTAGCGATAAGGCATTCTAGAAATACTCGTTGGATGGCTCAGCTTGTTCATTGATGAAATTAATTCCCAAGGCTTCGCAATTGGATTCCGCCAGCAGCTTGGCTAAACCCTGCCCTTTTATTAACTTGGTGGGCTTGATTTCTAGATCAAACTCTAGGATCTTGGCGATCCACTTACCCCTTCTTCCGTCTATGTGAGGCTGCATGAGAATGTCCTTCACAGAGACTAAAGGAACGTATGCAGTGACTTTTGAGTGCAGGACGTAGACTCTGAAATATTTGAGAGATTTCACTAGGGAAAAAGCCTGCTTCTCCATGATTTTGTACCAGAGTTCTGCATCTCTCAATGCCTTACTATAGAAGGCGATAGGTTTCTCTCGCCCTTGATCATTTTTCTGCAACAAGACCACTGCTATTGTATCGCAGGAAGAAAAATAAAAGATCAGGAAATATTTAGAATAATCAGGACTCATTAGCACATGTGCCTCAGTCAATGCCTTCTTTATTTGGACAAAAGATTCCCTCGGTTCAGTAGTCCATTTCACTTCATTTCCCTTCATGAGCATGGCTGTGATGTGTTTCACCAACTTAGCAAAATTTGATACGAATCTCCTAAGAAAATTAATCTTCCCCAAAAATGCATGAGCCTCTTTTTTAGATCTGGGAAAAGACAGGGTTTGAAGTGCTTCTACCCTGCTAGGGTCAATTCTTACTCCCTCCGCTGACACTATATGGCCTAATAGCTTCCCTTCCTTCATGGCGAACAAAGATTTTCTGGGGTTTAAAGATATGCCAAACCTTCAACACTTCAGGAAAACCTTCTTCAAGTGGCAGCAGTGTTCCTTATCCGTCCTAGAGAAGACCGTGATGTCATCTAGATATATTACCACAAACTGGTGCTTCTCTCTGATGAAGGGTATGTCCATGGTGCGCTGAAAAGTTGCTCCTGCATTCATCAATCCAAAAGGCATTTTGGCATACATGAATGTGCCCCAAGGAGTGGTGAAGGTTGTCTTCTCTCTGTCCTCAGGCATGAATGATATCTGATTGTAGCTAGAGAAACCATCAATCATGGATATCCTAGATGCACCAGTGACCTTCTGCAATATGTGCACCATGTTGGGCAGGGGATAATTGTCTTTCCTTGAGCTTTTGTTCAGGTTCTTGAAATCCACACAGAGTCTAATTTCCCCACTCTTCTTTCTCACTGGAACTAGATTGGCCACCCAATCAGAATGTCTCAAGGGGACAATGATTCGGGCATCCAACATCTTCTTCACCTCTTTCTCCATGACAGGTAGAAACATAGGATTTATCTATCCCAGCTTCTTCTTGAATGGCTTATCCTCTTCTTTCAGTGCAATCTTGTGTTCAATGAATGATGTGTCAAATTTCTTAAGGTATTCATAGGTACATGCAAACACATCAGCAAACTCCCTTAGCAACTCAATATATTCACCCCTCTGTTCCTTGGTCAAACTCTTTGATATCTTAACAAACTTAGGCTCCTCATGTGTGCTGATATTGCACTCAGCTATGTCAGCATCATCATCTGAAATCCTCCCCTTTACTTCCACATCATTCCCATCAAACAATCTCTCTAATGGGACCAGTCATCTCAGAATGTGATTGCTAGGCAACTGAATAATGTCATGTTTTGCTATTTTACTCATCAATTTGCCCCCATTCAAACTTTCTTCAGAGACAGAATTTTGATCGATATGCAGCTCTAAAAACTCCTCGATAGTCTCCAAGAACTTCTTGATTTCGAGATCATCCTCGAATACCTTCCAATGTTTGACGTTGTCAGGTATGGAGGGCCTATATTTTACTTCCACACCGTACCTCAGTTTGGGCAGCAAGGGTACCTTGAAAATGCTTGTTGATGTAGCCAAGCAATCTGCCACTGTGTTTTCTTCTCTTGGGAAGAAAGAAATGTTAAATGATGAGAAAAAACTATCAACTAGATCCCATACCTCATTTCTGTAGCTCCTAAGTCGAGGATGCTTAGACTGATAAGCGTTTCTGACCCGTTGGACCACCAACTCTGCATCACCGAACACTGCTACTACCTGAATTCCAATTTCTCTAGCAGCCGTTAGTCCCAGAACAAGAGCCTCATACTCTGCCACATTGTTGGTAGCTTCAAATTCTAATTTGTATCACAGAGATATGGTCTCCTTAGTGGGTGACACAAAAACCACTCCAGCTCCAGCACCTTCTCTAGAGAAGGCTCCATCAAAGAACATTTTTCATATGGGGGTGATGGAAGAAAGAGGTTTAGGGGAGATGGTGGGATGCTTTCTGAGTTTGAAAGGAGTCTCGGGGGCATGGGTGAGTTGTAGCAAACTGGAGCTTAAATCATTGTCCAAGGAAAAGATGGGATGATTAGTGGGGTTAGCTTCATCACTGATTATGTAGGCCAGTTGGGCTTCCCGATATAGTCTTCTATGCTCTCCTCCAAACACTGGAATGGTGGCATATGTGAGGTCCATCTGTAAGGTTCCCCCCAGTATTTTTATCCAAGATCTTGACAATAGCATACCGAACTTGGGGGGAACATCAACTACTACGATATCCATGACCAAACTTTTCATGGGCAGTTGAAACAGGGTCACAACCAGGTCTTTAATAACTCCAAGACACTGAACTCTCCTGGAGTCAAAGGAGTAGAGGTCATGGTAGGCTTGGGTGACTTCTAGCCCTAACTCTTCCATGACAGTTTTGGGCATGAGGTTGTGAGAAGCCCCTGAATCCATCAAGCAGTTGTGCAGCACTTTATCATGTATGTTCAGGGATGTGTAAAAAGGAGGGGATGAATCATCTTTATCTTCTACCATGGGACCAAGGACAATTGCTGGCTTTTCATCTTGGAGGTTTATGGAGTCTGTAGGAAGGCATGAGGCTTCAGGCTGTAAAATCTCAGAGAAGCATTTTTTAAATTCTCCATGTTTAATTAGCTCAGTGAGGGGTATAGGAATTCTGATCTTTTGAATCTCGTGCTCAAAATTAAAGGAAGATGCAAGCTTTGGGACCTCTCTTATTTCAGGGGCATGATTGTGGACAATGGGAGAAAGGGGTTGAGACTTCTTACCTCTGTGAATATCTGCTACTCCATTAGCAGGTTGCTCTGCTCTTGTGGACTACTCAGGGATATCAGGTGCTGTTGTCTTCTTGTCAGACCTCAATTTGTACTTGCCTCAACCACCAGTAGCCTTGTCTCCCTTGCTCAGTTCATTTAGATGATTGTCCATGAGAGAATCCTCATATGTTGATTGATTGAGATGAGGAAAAGGAGGAGCGTCTTCTAAGCAGTGGATTTCGGGATCAAGTTCATCTGTCTCCCCTTCTTGCCTCTCTGCCATGAAATTATTTTGGAAAGGGGCCTGAATCTTCTGGTCTTCTCTGTCTCTTCCCTTCTCTCTTTGCATATTCGGGGAAGTAAAATCATTCAGCCTCCTGAATCCTCCTTTATGTTCGGCGATCTGAGGGCCTTTGTATGCTTGCCTCCCCTCCACCCTCATTCTCTCCATCTCTACGGATAGAGACTTCACCATCTTGGTCAGTTCATCCACTTGAGGGTGGGGCACCGATGATCGAGAGGTCGAGGCTTCTGTCCTTCCCTTGCTTCTGTCTGCGTCGGTCCTGTTCCTCAATCTGTCAACTGCTAATACATTGGATTCCACTTCTATGGTCATATCTTGCATTTGGGATAAGGAGGTGGCTCTTCTTTCTCTCAACAACAGGCAGAAATCAGGTTCAAATGCACCAGCATAGGAAATTTGGGCAGAGGTTTCAGAAGCCTTTATCTCTGCAAGAATCTTATTATACATTTTATTGAATCTTTTGGAGAAGTCAGAGATTGACTCTCCTTCCATCTTCTTCAGTGACCCAAACTCAGTCATGTAATACATGAAATCCTTCCTATCACCCCACTGTCTCAGGAAAGTATTATCTAGAGCTTCAATCCCAACAATAGATCTTGGGGCCAATCCTCTAAACCTCTTCCTCACTTCACTGTCCAGGATCTGGACAAATACTCTCATCTAGACATCTTCATTTTCAATATTGAGGTTGTCTACATAACTGTAGAAAGCAGTTAGGTGCTCTTCGACAGTTATGTCTCCTTCCCCAGTGAACTTGGGCATGTATTTCAAGTAATCTCCAGCAGGGAGAGGGTTCATACGAAGGGGAAGAACGAAGGGATCATATCTGGTAGAGACTATGGTGTCCATTCTATTCAAAGGGGGATTAGCACCAGCCATAGGGATATTAGGTGGAGGAGAATTTGGAGGAGAAGGAGTTCGTGAAGGGGCTACCAGGAATAAATTTCGGAGTGGGGTGGGAAACAAGGGGTGACTCAAGGAACAGGCTACCAAGCTCAAGTCAACATATGCTCCTCCTTGTGCAGGAGTGGGGAAATCTTCTGCGGTCCTGGGTCTATGCCAGGGTACAGCTTTAGGGGATAGGGGAGTGACAAGGTCTTGTCCCTCTGGTCCTAGACCAGGGGAGGAAAACTCAACAGGAACACTCCTAAAATTTAGGAAACGGGAAACCGCAGAGACAAGCCTGTCAAATAACCGAGGAGGAGAAAAAGGAGCTCCAACAAAAGGATATGATGGATTACCTGTTTCGGTGGTGGACGCTTCTTCTTCAGAGGCCTTTCCCTTTCTGGGCACCGCCTCTGGATCCATTTCAGACACAGCTAGAGGCAGCTGTGGATGAGACCGCGTATGCCTGCCTCTGAAAGCCACAATTAACAGAGCAGGTTTTCCCCAATGGAGTCTTCACAATGGAGTCGCCAGGCAAAAATTAGCAATCTTGAATATTATGATGTCTGATGCACCTTCAGAATCAGTTAGTCGTTGTCGTTCAATCCCGGGGAAAATATTCAACTTCCTCCCCGGCAACGGTGCCAGAAATGTTAGTGCTGGAAGTCACTCCTGGATTGCTTGCAAGAGCAGAGCCCAACACCGATCAGTTTAATGTCACAATTTGTTTAAAAGGGGTGATCAAATGGAGGTAATGGATCAAGGAAATATCATTCTAACTCAGGGACTGAGTCTGGTATGTAAAGAACAAGGGAGGTCTGCAATCCTAACTTCAGCCAGTGGGTAGATTAAACGATGAGCAGGTGGAAGACTTAGGAGGAAATGAACAAACAGCTTTGGGCAACAGGCTTGCGGTGATTTGTAGGGGAAAAACTCCGAATGCAGGATCCTCCTAATTCAGGGCTTCAAGGAACTAAAAACAAGACTTGACTGGATCCTCCAATTCCAAGTCATTCAGCGTTAAATAAATCACAGGAACCGATTAGAGTCTCCGTACCTATTACAATGATCCATTACAACATCATCCTATAATATCTACAACTCGACTGGATCCTCCAATTCCGAGCTGCTCTAACACAGTGTAAACAAAGACAAGAAAGAAACTGTCATTCATAAGGCAAGAAGTCTCCAAAGCTCATACATAACCAGAATAATAGTGCTGCATTAAAAATTTACAACCAGGAGCTCTGCTCAACCATCGATAGCTTACAAAATTACAAAGACTGAGTCTATATACTCAGGAAGATTCACCCAACAGAGACGCGCCTAGACACCCAAGGTTTGATTTCTTTTCAGACAAATTCAAACAGTCTTTCTCTATTTGTCTCCATCTTAATTGCACATGTCCCCTACAGAGGGAGGGTAGCTGAGCTATTAAGTGCTGAGGTAGTGTGTGCAGACTTTTTTGTCTCTTCCCAGACTTCGGCATGGCTTCCTTGAGGAACTGGGTACACAGGATCCTCTTGAACGGACCACTTGCCAGACTTTCCATACCTTATGCTTAATGTATGAGGATAGGTCTCACCTACCCCTTCTCGCCTTCATTTACTTTAGGCGAAAGCCGAGAGAGGGATCGCATCAGATGATACTTGAAGATTGAACGATCCGCTCAGTGACTGGACTTGATGCCTTTGGCCCCCTTCTCACATAGCTCCTTTCCTTCCCAAACGACTGCAGGACACGACCCTGCGTATATCCCAAAATTATTTCGGTGTTCGCGCATAAAGAGGAGCTGATCGATACGTCTTAGAATCATGATGAGCGAAGTGCCGAAATAGATTGAGTTGGCGCCACGCGTTTCCCTAGATCCGACGTCTCAGAACTTACCTGATACCTTGGTGGGCTCGGGTCCGGGACCTCCTCGACATCTCGTGCATCGGAGCATAATAGCATTGCCTTTTACACTTTGGAGTTGCGACGAGCGAAACGTGGAGATGACCCACATGAACGACACGCGTCCTTCAAATCTGACGGTCCTAAATTTACCCGATGCTACTATGGGCCCATGTTTAACCTCTCACACCTCACGGCCTCACGAGTTGGAGCATCGAACTTTAGCATTCCTTCCCCGCGAAGTCCTGAGATGCGATGGTCAACGAAGGTTGACCTCCTCCGGGCACCTTTCATGACTCGGAGCTTCACGCAACCAAAGGGATATGGTTCGCCCTTCAAACTCACGAACCCCGAGCTCGTGAAATAACTGAAGCACTTGCATTGACCATGATCAATGGCCCTCGTAACTTCTCAAGTGCCTCCCGAAGGATCCCGACCTTTANCTTCTCAAGTGCCTCCCGAAGGATCCCGACCTTTGTCCTCCTTCAAACTTTAAGAGCTATTCTTGACGCGGCTCGGCTACTCTGCGATTATCCATCAATCGTTGTTCGGCTCTGTCACTGAACTCTTTCTGCTGAAGCACGAAGTGCCCGCTCGCTTGATTTTAAGTCCAAAAGGACTTCCTTTATGCGCTACTCTTGGGTGTTCCTCGAGCAACCTGCAAACTTGCGTATCTCGATACCGAAGACAAGAAATGTTGCTAACATTAGGCTCCATGGGGGATAGAGTCGTCCCTGTGATGCTCTAAGGACTCATTTTGCAGTTCCAGTGCCTTGCTGTTGGGCTATGGAGTCATTTACTAAGCCGAAACAAATGAAAGTAAAAGAAAAGAACAGAAAGGAAAATATTTACATAACATAGGAACCACTGAAGGCTCAAACAAAACATTTTTTAAGAAAATGCCCATTTACTAGGCTGCTGAAAACTTCTCCGCCTTCCAAATATTGAAGCCGATATGTGTTATTTAAGAAGACTTCAGAGATTCTAAAAGGCCCAATCCACAGGGCTTCAAATTTGTCGTGTTTTCCCTTATCTTGCTTAGGAGCATCCCATTTCAGCACCAGGTCTCCTCTCTGGAACTCCTCCTTGTTGGCTTTCTTATCGAAAACCAGTTTGATCCTTTGCTGATTGTCCTGAACCCTGATCATCACCTACTCTCTGATCTGCTGGACTTCTGCGAGTTGATGAATCCTTCTGACCATGTCATTAGGCTCTTCTTGATAATCTTGAAAGAATTTTGCTACAGGAATGGCCAACTGAGAAGGGAGGACAACCTCTGCTCCGTATACTAACTAGAAAGGGGAGGTGCTTGTAGATCTCTTTGTGGTCACGCGATCATCCCATAGAGCGAATTTTAGCTTCGAGTTCCAAGCCCTTTTGTTATCCTCCAACAATATTTTGATGATCCTTATCAAGCTTTTGTTGGAGGAATCTACTAGACCATTTCCCTGTGGATAATATGGGGTGGAGAGAATCAGTTTGATTCTGAACTGTTCACAGAACTTGGCTAGTGGTTCAGACCCGAAAGCGGCTGCATTTTCAGTGACAATCTTATTTGGGCAGCAGAACCTTATGATGAGGTCCTCCAAGAACCCAATGATTACCTTGTGGGAAGCGCTCTTGGTGGGAACAACCTCTATCCACTTGGTGAAATAATCCATCGCAGTGAGGATCCATTTGTCTTGGCCACTTAAGGGAGGATGAATCTCTCCGATGAAGTCCAATCCCCACTGCTGAGAGGATGTTGAAACCACTACAGGCTTCAATGGTAGGGATTTAAGCTGCTTCTTACCCCAGAACTTCTGGCATTTGATGCAATCTTTGATTCCTATGCAGACATCAGGGAATAGAGTGGGCCAGTAATACCCAGCTCGGAGGATCTTATGGGTTGTGGTCTTCTAGGAATGATGCACCCCACAAAGGCCACTGTGTAAATCAAACGTAACTTTATGGGCTTCTTGTGGGTCCAGGCACCTTAAAAATACCCCTAAAGGGTCCTTCCAATACAAAGTTTGGTCAATGAGACAATATCTGACTGCTTTGAGCTTTAGAGCTCTTGCCTTGCTCTTTTCCATTCCATCAGGAGGCCTCAATTCTCGCAGAAAATACAAGATATCTTTGTACCAGGGGCATGCTTCTAGCGATAAGGCATTCTGGAAATACTCGTTGTATGGCTCAACTTGTTCGTTGATGAAATTAATTCCCAAGGCTTCGCAATTGGATTCATCCAGTAGCTTGGCTAAACCCTGCCATTTTATTAACTTGGTGGGATTGATTTCCAGATCAAACTCTAGGATCTTGGCGATCCACTTACCCCTTCTTCCATCTATGTCAGGCTGCATGAGAATGTCCTTCACAGAGACTGAAGGAACGTATGCAGTGACTTTTGAGTGCAGGACGTAGACTTTGAAAGCTTTGAGAGCTTTCACTAGGGCATAGGCCTGCTTCTCCATGATCTCATACTGGAGTTCTGCATCTCTCAATGCCTTACTATAGAAGGCGATAGGTTGCTCTCGGCCTTGATTATTTTTCTGCAACAAGACCATTGCTACTGTATCGCAGGAAGCAAAAGAAAAGATCAAGAAATCCTTAGAATAATCAGGATTGATTAGTACAGGTGCCTCAGTCAATGCCTTCTTTATTTGGACAAAAGATTCCATGGGTTCAGTAGTCCATTTCACTTCATTTCCCTTCCTGAGCATGGTTGTGATGTGTTTCACTTACTCAACAAAATTTGAGACAAGTCTCCTCAGAAAAATAATCTTCCCCAAAAATGCCTGAACCTCCTTTTTAGATCTGGGAAATGACAGGGTCTGAAGTGATTCTACCCTGCTAGGGTAAATTCTTACTCCCTCTGCTGACACTATATGGCCTAATAGCTTCCCTTCATGGCGAACAAAGATTTCTTGGGGTTTAAAGATAGGCCAAACCTTTGACACTTCAGGAAAACCTTCTTCAAGTGGCAGCAGTGTTCCTTATCCATCCTGGAGAAGACCGTGATGTCATATAGATATATTACCACAAACTGGTCCTTCTCTCCGATGAAGGCTATGTCCATGGCCCGCTGAAAAGTTGCTCCTGCATTCATCAATCCGAAAGGAATTTTGGCATACATGAATGTGCCCCAAGGAGTGGTGAAGGTTGTCTTCTTTCTGTCCTCAGGCATGACTGATATCTGATTGTAGCCAGAGAAACCATCAATCATGGATATCCTAGACGCGCCAGTGACCTTCTGCAATATGTGCTCCATGTTGGGCAGGGGATAATTGTCTTTCCTTGAGCTTTTGTTCAGGTTCCTGAAATCCACACAGAGTCTGATTTCCCCACTCTTCTTTCTTACCGGAACCAAATTGGCCACCCAATCGGAATATCTCAAGGGGACAATGATTCTGGCATCCAGCAGCTTCTTCACCTCTTTCTCCATGACAGGTAGCAACATAGGATTTATCTGTCTCAAGTTCTGCTTGAATGGCTTAGCCTCTTCTTTCAGTGGAATCTTGTGTTCAATGAATGATGTGTCAAATGTATTAAGGCCTTTGTAGGTACATGCAAACACATCAGAAAACTCCCTCAGCAACTCAATATATTCACCAATCTGTTCCTTGGTCAAACTCTTTGACAGCTTGACAAACTTAGGCTCCTCCTGTGTGTCAATATTGCACTCAGCTGTGTCAGCATCATCATCTGAAATCCTCCCCTTTACTGCCACATCATTCCCATCAAACAATATCTCTAATGGGACTAGTCCTCTCGGAATGTGATTGTTAGGCAACTTAATAATGTCATGTTTTGCTATTTTACTCTGCAATTCGCCCCCATTCAAACTTTCTTCAGAGACAGAATCTAGATCGATATGCAACTCTGAAAACTCCTCGACAGTCTCCAAGAACTTCTTGATTTCGAGATCATCCTCGAATACCTTCCAATGTTTGACGTTGTCAGGTATGGAGGGCCTGTATTTCACTTCCACACCGTACCTCGGTTTGGGCGGTAATGGTACCTTGAAAATGTCTGCTGATGTAGCCAAGGAATCTGCCACTGTGTTTTCTTATCTTGGGATGAAAGAAATGTTAAATGCTCAGAAAAAACTATCAACTAGATCCCATAACTCATTTTTGTAGCTCCTAAGCCAAGGATGCTTAGCTTGATAAACATTTCTGACCTGTTGGACCACCAACTCTGCATCACCAAACACTGCCACTTCCTGAATTCCCATTTCCCTCGCAGCCCTTAGTGCCATAACAAGAGCCTCATACTCTGCCACATTGTTGGTAGCTTCGAATTCTAATTTGTATGACATAGATATGGTCTCCTGAGCAGGTGACACAAAAATCACTCTAGCTCTATCACCTTCTCTGGAGGAGGCTCCATCAAAGAACATTTTCCATATGGGGGTGATGGAATAAAGAGGTTTAGGGGAGATGGTAGGATGCTTTCTGAGTTTGAAAGGAGGCTCGGGGGCATGGGTGAGCTGTATCAAACTGGAGCCTAAATCAGTGTCTAGGGAAAAGATGGGATGATTGGTGGGGTTAGCTTCATCACTGATTATGTAGGCCAGTTGGGCTTCCCGATATAGTCTTCTATGCTCTCCTCCAAACACTGGAATGGTGGAATATGTGAGGTCCATCTGTAAGGTTCCCCCCAGTCGTTTTATCCAAGATCTTGACAATAGCATACCGAACTTGGGGGGAACATCAGCTACTATGATATCCATGACCACACTTTTCATGGGAAGTTGAAACAGGGTCACAACGAAGTCTTTAATAACTCCAAGACACTGAAGTCTCCTGGAGTCAAAGGAGTAGAGGTCATGGTAGGCTTGGGTGACTTCTAGCCCTAACTCTTCCATGACAGTTTTGGGCATGAGGTTGTGAGAAGCCCCTAAATCCATCAAGCAGTTGTGAAGCACTTTATCATGTATGTTCAGGGATGTGTAAAAGGGAGGGGATGAATCATCTCTATCATCTACCATGGGACCAAGGACAATTGTTGGCTTTTCGTCTTGGAGGTTTATGGAGTCTGTAGGAAGGCATGAGGCTTTAGGTTGTAAAAGCTCAAAGAAGCGTTTTTTAAATTCTCCATGTTTAATTAGCTCAGTGAGGGGAATAGGGATTCTGATCTTTTGAATCTCGTGCTAAAAATTAAAGGAAGATGCAAGCTTTGGGACCTCTCTTATTTCAGGGGCATGATTGTGGACAATGGGAGAGAGGGGTTGAGACTTCTTACCTCTGTGAATATCTTCTACTCCATTAGCAAGTCGCTCTGCTCTTGTGGACTGCTCAGGGATATCAGGTCCTGTTGTCTTCTTGTCGGACCTCAGGTTGTACCTGCCTCGGCCACCAGTATCCTTGTCTCCCTTGCTCAGTTCTTTAGCTGACTGTCCGTGAGAGACTCCTCGTATGATGATTGAGTGATATGAGGAAAAGGAGGACTGTCTTCTAAGAAATGGATTTCAAGATCAAGTTCATCTATCTCCCCTTCTTCCCCCTCGGCCATCAAATTGTTTTGGAAAGGGGCCTGAATCTTCTGGTCTTCTCTGTCTCTTCCCTTCTCTCTTTGCATATTCGAGGAAGTAAAATTATTCGGCCTCCTCAATCCTCCTTTATTTTCGGTGATCTGAGGTCCTTTGTATGCTTGACTCCCCTCCACCCTCATTATCTCCATCTCTGCGGATAGAGACTTCACCATCTTGGTCAGTTCATCCACTTGAGGGTGGGGCACCGATGATCCATAGGTCGAGGCTTCCGTCCTTTCCTTTCTTCTATCTGCGTCGGTCCTGTTCCTCAGTCTGTCAGCTGCTAATACATTGGATTCCACTTCTATGGCCATATCTTTCATTTGGGATAAGGAGTTGGCTCTTCTTTCCCTCAACAACAACCAGAAATCAGGGTCAAATGCACCAGCATAGGAAATTTGGGCAGAGGCTTCGGAAGGCTTTATCTCTGCAGGAATCTTATTATACATTTTATTGAATCATTTGGAGAAGTCAGAGACCGACTCTCCTTCCATTTTCTTCAGAGACCCAAACTCAGTCATGTAATACATGAAACCCTTCCTATCTCCCCACTTTCTCAGGAAAGTATTATCTAGAGCTTCAATCCTAGCAATAGATCCTGGGTCCAATCCTCTAAACCACTTCCTCACTTCACCATCTAGGCTCTAGAAAAAGACTTTCATCCAGACATCTTCATTTTCAATATTGAGGTTGTCTGTATAACTGTAGAAAGAATCCAGGTGCTCTTCGGCAGTTATGTCTCCTTCCCCAGTGAACTTGGGCATGTATTTCAAGTAATCTCCAGCAGGGAGAGGGTTCATAGGAAGGGGAAGCACCAAGGGAGCATATCTGGCAGCGACTATGGCATCCATTCTATTCAAATGGGGATTAGCACCGGCCATAGGGATATTAGGTGGAGGAGAATTTGGAGGAGAAGGAGTTCGTGAAGGGGCTACTGGGAATAAATCTTGGAGTGGGGTGGGAAACAAGAGGTGATTCAACGAACAGGTTGTCGAGCTCAAGTCAACAGGTGCTCCTCCCTGTGCAGGAGTGGGAAATCTTCTGTGCTCCTGGGTCTATGCCAGGGTACAGCTTCAGGGGATAGGGGAGTGACAAGGTCTTGTCCCTCTGGTCCCAGACCAGGAGAGGAAAACTCAACAGGAACACTCCCAAAATTTAGGAAACAGGAAACCGCAGAGACAGGCCTGTCAAATAACTGAGGAGGAGAAAAAGGAGCTCCAACAGAAGGATATGGTGGATTACCTGTTTCGGTGGTGGACGCTTCTTCTTCAGAGGCCTTTCCCTTTCTGAGCACCGCCTCTGGATCCATTTCAGGCGCAGCTAGAGGCAGTTGTGGATGAGACCGCGTATGCCTGCCTCTGAAAGCCACAATTAACAGAGCAGGATTTCCCCAATGGAGTCGTCACAATGGAGTTGCCAGGTGAAAATTAACAATCTTCAATATTCTGATGTTTGATGCACCTTCAGAATCAGTTATCCGTTGTCGTTCAATCTCGGGGAAAATATTCAACTTCGTCCCCGACAACGGTGCCAGAAATGTTAGCACTGGAAGTCACTCCTGGATTGCTTGCAGGAGTAGAGCCCAACACCCATCAGTTTAATGTCACAATTTGTTTAAAAGGGGTGATCAAATGGAGGTAATGGCTCGAGGAAATATCTTTCTAACTCAAGGACTGAGTCTGGTATGTAAAGAACAAGGGAGGTCTGGAATCCTAACTTCAGCCATTGGGTAGATTAAACGATGAGCAGGTGGAAGACTTAGAAGGAAATGAACAAACAACTTTGGGCAACAGGCTTGCGGCGATTTGTAGGGGAAAAACTCTGAACGCAGGATCCTCCTGATTCAGGGATTCAAGGAATTGAAAAGAAGACTTGATTGTATCCTCCAATTCCAAGTCATTTAGCGTTAAAGAAATCACAAGAACCGATTAGAGTCTCCGTAACTATTACAGTGATCCATTACAACATCATCCTATAATAGCTACAACTCGACCAGATCCTGCAATTCCGAGCTGCTCTAACACAGTGTAAACAAAGATAGGAAAGAAACTGTCATTCATAAGGCAAGAAGTCTCCAAAGCTCATACATAACCAGAATAATTGTGCTTCATTAAAAATTTACAACCGGGAGCTCTGCTCAACCATCGATAGCTTACAAAATTACAAAGACTGAGTCTATATACTCAGGAAGATTCACCCAACAGAGGCGCGCCTAGACACCCAAGGTTTGATGTCTTTTCAGTCAAATTCAGATAGTCTTTCTCTGTTTGTCTCCATCTTAATTGCGCATGTCCCCTGCAAGGGGAGGGTAGCTGAGCTATTAAGTGTTGAGGTAGCATGTGCATACTTTTCTGTCTCTTCCCAGACTTCAGCATGGCTTCTTTGAGGAACTGGGTACACATGATCCTCTCGAACGGACCGCTTGCCAGACTTTCCATACCTTATGCTTAATGTATGAGGAGAGGTCTCACCTACCCCTTCTCGCCTTCATTTACTTCAGGCGAAAGCCGGGAGAGAGATCACATCAGATGATACTTGAAGATTGAATGATCCGCTCAGCGACTGGACTCAGGGCCTTTGGCCCCCTTCTTGCATAGCTCCTTTCCTTCCCAAATGACTTCAGGTCGCGACCCTGTGTATATCCCAAAATGATTTCGGCATTCACGCATAAAGAGGAGCTGATCCATGTGTCTTAGAATTGCGATGAGCGAAGTGCCGAAATAGCTTGAGTTGGCGCCATGCGTTTCCCCAGATCCGACGGCTCAGAACTTACCTGATACCTCGGTGGGCCTGGGTCTGGGACCTCCTCGGCATCTCATGCATCAGAGAATAATAGTGTTTCCTTTTACACTTTGGAGCTGCGACAAGCGAAATGCCAAGACGACCCAATTGAGCGACACATGTCCTTCAAATCTGACGGTCCTAAATTCACCCGACGCTGTTGTGGGCCCAAGTTTAACCTCTCGCACCTCGCGGCCTCGCGAGTTGGAGCATCGAACTTTAGCATTTCTTCCTCGCGAAGTCTCGAGACGTGATGGTCAGCAAAGGTTGACCTCCTCCGGGCACCTTTCATGACTCAGAGCTTCACGCAACCAAAGGGATATGGTTCGCCCTTCAAACTCACGAACCCCGAGCTTGCGAAATAACTGAAGCGCTTGCATTGAACGCGATCAATGGCCCTCGTAACTTCACGAGTGCCTCCCGAAGGATCCCAACCATTGTCCTCCTTCAAACTTTAAGATCTATTCTTGACGCGATTCGGCTACTCTGCGATTATCCATCAATCGTTGTTCGGCTCTGTCACTGAACTCTTTCTACTGAAGCACGAAGTGCCCACTTGCTTGATTTTAAGTCCAAAAGGACTTCCTTTATGCACTGCTCTTGGGCACTCCTCGAGCAACCTACAAACCTGTGTATCTCGATACCAAAGACAAGAAATGTTGCTAACACCTCACACAGATACTAAGGTATTTAATTTTTTAATTATTTATGCCTGCATGTTCGCAAATACTTAAAAGGTTCAATTTGTTCCTATATTGCTATTGTTTTCTAATTTGTAAAGTATTGATGCGATATTGATGATTGATATTGTTTACATTGACTTATTGTTTTGAATTTTGTAGATTTTTAGGTGAATTTGTATTACCAGCATCAAATATTTTTCCACGCACATATTGAGAAATATCTATGATTATGAAAGAAATTTGAATTGAGTATCAAGCTAGTAATGCATGTCCTAATGATCATATTATATAATATGGAAGATATGCATTAGAAAATGAATTCTCATAATGTCAAATAAGTAGATATCGAACCGATAAAGCGTCAAAGAAGGTGTCTCGCAAATTTCTTCGTTATTTTCTGATAATTCCACGTTTCCAGTGGTTTTTCAGGTGCCAAAGTATAGAACATTTTATGGATTTTCATGCAAAGAACATAAGTAGAGACGATGTTCTTGAATTCCTGCAGATGGTTCTGCATTGAGTTACATCGAAGAAAAGTGGCCAATGTTTGAAGAAGAACCTTGTAATGTTAGACTTTTGTTGGCAGTTGATGGTGTCAATCCATTTGGAGAGCTTCGTTCTACGTACTCACTGTGGCCTTTTTTTGTTATAAAAAATAACCTTCCTCCCTGGATGTCGATCAAGAGAGAGCACACAATGTTGGCAATGATTGTTCCAGGTATTTAATTACCTTTTATTTTCTTTAAAGTAGGACAAAATATTTTATTTCTTTGTTTTGTGCATGGTAATTATGTATTTTATATATAACAACATCTAGATAAGTATAATTAATCATGTAGTATGTTGAACCAATTAGGTAAGTACCAGGTTAAATATAGGAACATATATATTTAGCCTCTTATCGATGAGTTGTTGAAGTTATGGGTTGGCATCACTATGTATGACATCTTTAAACCAATAGGGCAAAAGCGATTTCAATTCCATGGAATACTATCATGGACAATTCATGATGCTCCTGGGTTAACACATTTTTGTGGTATATTTTTACTTTCTTTTGTGATGTAATATTATATATTTATTGAAAATATCATGCATTATTTTAAATTGTAACTCCAATCCACTACATTAATTCATATATCTTGTAGGTCATCAAACAAAGGGTAAATTTGCATGCCTAGTTTGTGGTCCCAGGATAAAATCTTGTCGTTCAAGGAGTTTAGGAAATGAAGTGTTTGATGAGTATAGACACTTTCTGCCTAAGAACCATAGTTATCAAACTACATAAAAACAAAAATTCAATGGTAACGAAGAGAATGGAAAAAAACCACGAAGAATGACACCTCACCTATGGAATATGGAATATGTTAGAAATCGTCAAGGTATGCAAATTATTTCTATATGATATATTATATAAATCCTTGGTTAATTTCATTAGTATTAATTTCATTTTGTTTGATTAATTAGTGTTAATTTAATTTTTTTGATGTTTCATGAATGTCGTTAAGGCACGAATGAGCTTCCACGAGGAATGAAAATTTACCCGATGCAATTCAGTAGGTTTCCATACTACAAGCACCTACAAATAGTTCATTTGTTTGATACAATTAATATCGGGAAGAACATAACAAAATTGTTATGGTGAATATTAGATGGAAGGACTGTCAAAGAGAGAATTGGAAAGATTTGTAGTGACATCCATGAAGCTAATCACGCATTGCAAAGTGTTATTATTAATTCTAATGGTGATGGTATTTAAAAGAAAACTAGTCTTCCTTGTTTATTTATGGAGCAACAGAGAAATATTGTAAAAGAGGTCATTCGAAAAATTAGGTTTCCGACGGGGTTTTCGTCGAACATACAAAATATCTTAACGAAAAAAGTTGATTTGGGTGGGGTTAAAATACATGTCTGGCATATATTCATTAAGGTAATTAGTAGCTTATAATATATTTCCTTATTGGTATGCATATTTTGGAAACAAATAATAATGTTTTTTTTTTGTTTTTTTTTAATAGTATGTTCTACCTTTATCTCTCCCAGATGACTTTGAAAACAACATAAAAAATTTTATTTATGTACTTGGAAAATACATTAGGTAAGTAATGTTTTATATGGAAAATGTACTTCTTATGTTCTTTGTAGCTGAACTTATTGACATATTATGATTTATCTGCAAATTTATGTATACCTTGATATTATTTTATTGCATCATTTGTAGGTGGCTTTCATCAAAAGAAATTCATAAACAAGATATAAGGTATTGGAAGAGATAAATTCCCTGGATAATGTGTCAAATGTAGCAGTATCTACCTCCAACATTTTTAAATGTACAATAACACTACCTCCTACACAAAGTTGAGGAGATTGTATTATGTGGACCAGTACACACAAGGTCAATGTGGATGGTGGAGAGGCAGTTGAAGTCATTGAAGTATTTTGTTAGACAAAGAGCACATCCTGAGGGTTATATGGTATATAAATGCATGGTGTATATTAGTCAATATCTACCTAAATTATCATAAAATATGAATGTGCCTCACATTTGGCATCTTGACTCCATCAACAAATTTGAAGGGGAGGTCTTATTGGGGAAAGGTAAAATGAGGACTGTGAAAGGTAACTATTAGATGTTGACATAGATTTAATATACTACATGTTTATTTTTCCAGTTTTATTTTATCATATTCATTTGTTATATTTTTTATTCCTGCATATTGAACTATATTAAACTATTCCTTTATTAACAATATCTAATTAATGATATTAAATTGTTATTTTATCATATAGTTGCTCGAGAGAGGGATTCTTTACATTTATACATTGCAAACAACCTTGATTGGATGGAGCATTGGATAGAATATAATGAAGAATACTTTGGTAGGTTATCATGGGAAGGGGTGAGTAATATGATTAAAACAACGCATCGCCATTGAGATCAATTTCCTGATCTTACGTCAAGGGAATTTGATTTAGCCTTTGGTTTAAAATATAAAATGAAAGTAAATTGTTTACCCACATTTTCCTAGTTATTTCACAAATTTTCAATGTATTTGGTTTGTTTAATTTTTCAAATATATATTTACTAAGTCCTATATGAGGTTTATTAATTGGCAATGTATTTTTTACTTGTTATCCATGTTGCAGTTGAAACATCACAAGGATACGTGGTGCAATGGTCGTAAATTTTGTATCAAAATATTGGATGATAAGATGAAAACCTCGAATTGTGGGATAATTGTAGTGCTTAAGGTCACCAACGTTTCCTCTAGAAGTGACAGAAATCTGGAAGAAACTGAGAATAGGTACTATGGGCATTTGGAGGATATAATTGAGTGTGATTTTTATTCCTTTAAACTAGTTTTGTTTGAGGTGAAATGGTACAAGATACCGATGCATGAACGTGATCTTGAAAGAACTTTTATTGATCACGATATTGGATTTACCATGGTTAATACAAGGGAATTTGAACAGAGTATAGAGCCTTATGTTCTTCCAAGTCAATGTGAGCAAGTATTTTACTCAGAGGTTCCTAGTAAAGCAGGTTTGTCATACGTTGTTAGATATGATCCAAGAGGAAGACTAGTAAAGTATAATCATGTAGACAAGGATGAAGATATTAATGAGGAAGAATATCATGATTATGCATATCAAGAGTAGGTGGTTGTAGTCAATGTGTCAGACGAAGAAGATGAAGAAGTTGATCATCCAAATGTAGCAGAAGACGATCTCATTGACGATATCGATTACTATATTAGCAAAAATGGCGTTGATGTTGA
>JASDQU010681838.1:24191-39576 GCA_032191745.1 Picea mariana | reverse complement strand
GATAGCCTTGCCTCTTATTTATACTTTCCAGGTAGCTTCCTTAAAAACATCTTTTAGGTCACTTGGCCCCACTTTCCTTATTTTAGGGTTAACCCACTTCTAATTTCTCCATTAAATTTATTATTGAAATAATTTATTTTGTATTCTCTTTGAATTATAATACACTCATTACTTCACTTTATTATTTACCTTTTAAAATCTCTTAAATCACTTTGACTACTTTGACCTTTTGGGATTTCTAGATGATATATGAGGGTCCTCCAACTTCGTAAGGCCATAATTCTCAAAATGTGAGAAGTTATGTGACGTTCCACATACCACCAGAAATGGAATGGCATCTAATATCCATATAGAATAGTATTATCTGAAAATATATCATAACTCATACTATTATCCATCAAACACACTTGGGTCCATTACCTAAACCTAGGGTCTCCAACTTCTCATGGACATAACTCTTTAACCGTGAGGAGTTATGTGACATTCCACATACCATTGGCAATGGAATGACAAGAAATATCCATCTAGGATAGTTTACCTGACAAATTCATTTTTCTTCATCTCATTATTCCACAATTAAGAATAGGTTCTCTTAATCTGCAAAGCGTCTTCCCGTGAGGGTTTTCACCATAAGGGGAGCGCTTTGGAGTTCATCCATATTTACTTCTTATCAACCATGAGAAGATAATAATGAGTCATATTTACATAAAAAAATATTGGGTCCATTACCCAAACCTTTGTGTTGTGGGGATTTCTTCAAGGGTTGACATCAATGACAACCACCTTTAATCAACATGCATAGCCTCTGATGAACCACCAATAATACACAATGTGCCCCAAAGTAAAACACAACATCAACATTGTACTAAAAGATGATAAGATGGAAACCACTGCAATCTTGGTGGGATCCACCAGCAACCCCTCTTTACATTTTATGTATCCTAATGGTACATCGAGCGATGTACAAAATATGCATTTCTTGATGTTTTGTGGCAATTGCATATACCGACACCTATGTAACAAGAGTTGGAGGTTGACAATCTAACCCTTAAGCAGGTTGTAGATTGTCCAATCATCCAAGTATACTTCAACAGACGTATGGATATATTCTCAAAAATTTATAACTACCACCCTAGAAAACACTATCGAGGAATTATTCCAGTTGAAGGGCATAGTATTATATGCACATGACCCCCATTCGGTCACATATGTATTTTTTTTAATTATTTTTTTCTTTGTAATTTGAATATTGTGATAACCAAAGAAACCATATATGAATGAGTATGCCTCATTTTCAATGACCTTCTTAGATATTTTGTCTCTAATTGAAGTTGGGAAAGGGACATGTACAAAGGCTTCAACGAGTACATGGAAAGTAACACACACACAAATGCCACTTATATTTTTTCCTTGTATGAAAATCACAGTGATCCAACTCAACTCATTGATACGGAAGTCAACCTTTCTTCTAGCATATTATCTATTTCTTTCTTGACCCATTACTTGTAGTATTATATGGTCATTTATTGCTTGGCCTTGCATCGGGCTCCAGTTCGATCTTCATTTCTCCTAATTCCATTTCATTTTCTTGAAACTCTACATGAACAGATACATGTATTCATAGAGTAGATCTACAATCTTTGTGGGTTCCCAATAGTCTCATATCACCACAATTTTGTCTCATCCAATCTCTGCTCCTAGGCCATATTGTACTTCATGTTTGGGGCTTACACAAATCCTTCCCCCAACCGAACATGGTTTCTAAATCCCATTTTTAAATTATCGGGTCTGCCTAACCGGGTAGATCAAGATCTCTTTGATCTCAGACTATATATCTTCTCCAAATGACCTGATGGAAGTCTAGTCCAAAGTCCCTTTTTATAATATTTTGGGTCCGCCATGAGGGAAAATTTAGAACAATTTATGTTATCCATTTCATTATTTACACGAATCTTTCGGTGACTTATCGACTGCCTCGCTTGAGGAATAGTTTCATGGAAATGGAGACAAACTAGGATGATGTCCAATATTGTTTTTGGATTGATTGAAAAACGTATATGTGAATCTCGTTGTGTCGCTCCATGCATATCTATGATGGGTAAATTTACTTGAGAAAGGGCCAACTTTCGTATGGCTTGTAATTTGATGTAACTGTGAAAATTTTGTCTCGGAGAATTATTTTTCCTAATAGATCTTCTCTTAGGCTAAATATCCTTGCTAAGGCTACATTTCCTTCATCACCCTATCTACATCAATTCCCAAGCCTAATGTTAGAACTTTAATGCCTCTTTCTATCCTAACAAATTTCACACACCTCTCATTCACTTGATTATACAAAGGTGTATGAAAATAAGAGGTACAAATGGATGTCATAAGAAGAGTGAAGACCCTGAAGTTATGAAGAAGCCAATTGTCTTCATTTATATATTGATAGTCTTTGTAATTGAAAGATATCATTGTATTTTGTGTTATATGCTTGTTTCTCATGCACCATTATTAATGTACCTATGTTGAATAGTGCAAGCATCTATTGTTTCATATAAGAGTTTGTCCTTTCCTTCAACTTGTATTGGCACTTATACTTCTTCAAAGAACACTTTTACTTTGTCATATAACTTCTATCTTTCCTTGTAATTGAACCTTGTCACTTGACCCATCTTTAGATGAGGCCTTAGCACCCTTGGGATACATTCATTAATTCTAAAGCATCTATCTTGTTGAGTATCCACTAAGTCTTTTTAGAATCATCAAGAAAAGTGTCATCCACTAAGCCTTTTTAGTATCATAGACCCTAAATATCCTCTCTAAGGCTGCATTTATTTCATCACGCTATCTACATCAATTCCCAAGCCTAATCTTGGGACTTTAATGCCTCTTTCTATCCTAACAATTTTTGTACACCTCTAATCTTAGGACTTTAATTCCATTCTATAAAAAAGAAGACTCACACCCCAAAGCATATGAAGATAACAATAATGGGATGATATGTATGATATGAATCAAGTAAAAAAGGACCCCAATAAGTTTCTTACATACAATTGAATCAAGTATATTCTCCAAGCAAAACATGCGTTCCCTAAATATTTGCTCGCTAACTTATCTTCTCATTTTTTCGAGTGTTGGTACCACAAACTTGTATTCGCACGATAACTTATCTTCTTGTTTTAACGAGTGTAGGTACCACCAAATAGGTATCTATCAGATCTATATTCCTTGAGTTATGATCAAGATATACTCAAAGAGGTTGAAATTCAGACGTGTTGTACTAGATCTATCGGTCCTAGATCAACTAGATCTGAAAAGGTAAGGAAAATATTTCGTATATGAATGCAATTTTTTATTGCGAATGGAGGGTCATGTAATTATGATGTTGATATCATAGGTGAAATTGAGTTTCCCTTGAGGTATAGACATCTAGTGCAATGATGGGCACGTAAGGAGCTACCTGAAGTGAACACATATTTATTCATCAGTGGGAGGTTGTATCGCATTGCTCCTTTGTCCTTACATGGATTGGGGTTATTTTCCATGGATGGCATAAAGGTTGGATATGGAACTGTAACTGAATTGATGGAGTATGTCGGACCATTATAGAAATACAATCATTGGTTGATGTTGGTCCGATATACGCGAAGTATGCAGAGATATAGAGTTTATGCAAATTATATACAACTAGTAGATAACAATCAAAATAACAGGGAAACTATGTATATTGATTGAAGGCCAAAAGCTTCTCGAAACATTACATGATTTATAAATAGTACATGACCAGTGGCAATAACTAAGAAATGGAATTGCATATTTGAGGGACGTGAAAGAAATTGTATATTTGTATGTGCAACAAAAACAATAGTTCCAGGTAAAGAGTTGTTGATCGATTGCAACTTAAATCGAATAGATGGAGGGGTGTGGCTATGGGGGTAAATATCTTACATACCATTCAACTTAACCTTTGATAAATCATTGTTATAATTTATCGCTGCAATATTTCAATTGTTTACTGCATATATTTCAATTTTCATTATTTATTTTCTGATATTACTGCAGTATTTCATTTTTTTAGTGTTACAATTACTTTCATAACTCTTGTTGATTAATTTATTGTGTCAACATCTGTCCAGGGTAAATCACATGCTACATTTTTCCAGGGTGAACGTGGAAATGCACCTGGTGTTCTTCATCAGGTAAATGTTAAATATAGTAACAACTTATGACTACAACAACTAAATTTCTAAATTTCATTATTTATTTTATGATATTACTGCAATATTTCATTTTTTAATGTTACACGTGAATTTCATAAATTTTGTTGATTGATTTATTGTGTCAACATCTGTCCAGGGTGACCATGGAAAATCACCCGCTACACCTGTCCAGAGTGACCATGGAAATGCACCCGTTGTTCCTCATCAGGTAAATGTTAAATATAGTAACAACTTATGACTACAACAACTAAATTTCTGAAATTTCATTATTTATTTTCTCATATTACTGCAATATTTCATTTCTTTAATGTTATAGGTGAATTTCATAAATTTTGTTGATTGATTTGTTGTGTCAACATCTGTCCAGGGTGGCCGTGGAAAATTATCCGCTACATCTATCCAGGGTGAAAATGGAAAATGATCCGCTACATCTATCGAGGGTGACCATGGAAAGGAACCCCCTGTGCCTCAGCATGTAAATGTTAAATATAGTAATAAGTTATGACTACAATAACTAAATTTCTCAAATGTTAAAGTTCATCTCATTAATTTTATTCATTAATGTATTGTGGAATGATCATCGTGGGGAGGCACCCACTCATAGTAGATCAGAGCAGGGTGATCGTGGGAAGTCAATGGCCGCACAACAACATCAAGTATCTGTTAGTGTTTAATAATAACTAAATTTGATTACAATATCTAAAAAAAAATCGATGTTAAGATTATTTTAATTTCATTTATTGTTTGATTTTTTTAGTCCAGTACAATTGATTTGGACGATGATGACGCAGAGTGCCACCCAGGGCATGTCCTCTCCCACCAGGACCTTCTTTTTCCTAGGCTCGAAGAGCTGAACTGCTCCTCAAATCCCTTATCGAGACTTTTCTGCACCCACAGGATGATTCCCTGACGACCTCCCTTTATCCTATCGAGAAATCGGAACTCGCATGATTACGAGTCCTGCACTTGGGTCTCACAATTCCCAAACTTCGATATAATGTTCACCCATGTATTCCTTGCCTCTATCGAGAATATCACCCTCTCGGGAAATCGGCCTTTACAAGGTCGTGAATTACTGCTCCCACGAATCCCCGACTCCCGATCTCTGATAGTACCTCCGCGCGCCTTAGCTCCCTCTGGCTAACCTTTCTCAAATGTGACCTATTGGTCCACGGAACCACCGTCCGTTCCCCTATCGGAGTCTCGAACTTCGTGAAACTGAGCGTAAAACTTATGTCCTCAGGATATCCGATGCCACCTGTCCTCTGCCCGAACGCTCGTGGCCCACACTTCCAGTAGTGATCGGGAAATCGCGTTTCAGTATTTCATGATTTTGAATGCACTCGTCCGTGGACTCTTCCAAATCCTGAACTCTGACCTGCGATGACACCTGTCCTCCACTTAACGCTATAGTTGTGGGACCATCGCGTTTCGGGATTTCGTTACTTCTACTGTCGTGAGTTTCTTGTCACCGAGAATCCCGAAATGCCAAACCCCGATGCATGTGTGGGTCCTCTCCTCCATGTCACCGCTTCCTTCTCCACTCTATCGAGTATCGCTAAATCGCGATTTCACATGCAGCGATTTCGTCGTATGTGAGAACCCCGATATGCTGATCCCCGACTCTCCGGGATCTTGCGCCACGCATCCCTACTGTGATCGATGGCTCTGATAGTCTTGGGAAATCGCTAATCGCGATTTCATGCACAAGACCGTTGGTTCTGGAAATTTTGATTCTTTGATGAGCCGAGCTCTACTGACTCCCCAGCTCCTCGATGTGTGTCTCGCTGAGATAAACGACTGAGATCCTTTCGGGAAATCGTGGATCGCAATTCCTTCCTGCGATAGTTTTACGCCTCGGGAAACCCCGAATCCACGATGAGCCGAATCTCGATGAGTCCTGACTCCTTCACTGCGTGCTAAGGCTTAAATCATGCGCATCTCCTTGAGATCTAATGGCTGATGGGATTTCGCAATCTTCCTCTGTGAATCCTGACCGTCGATTCCTCCTACTTGAGGATTCCTTCAGAAGACTAAAGCTCCTTTCTCAGAACTTATCCTCGAACACTTGCACTTGCATCTCTTGCTCGAACCTTCCTCGACCCAAAACTCCTGGGCTCTCTTTCAACGATACCACGAAGGTGTTGTACCTCTTGATATTTTCCACTATGATCCTTCATAGGAATTTTCATGCACTCCTCATGCTCGACTTTCAACAACTCCTCAAGCATTGAATCCTTCCGACTCTGCGCACTTTCTGCAACAGCAGTCTTATATTTATTTTGCTCAGATTCACAACTGAAACTTCTTCTTCTTCATCCTACGCACCTCTTTGCACGGATTCAACAACTCAAATCCACTTCTGGGTAAATGAGAACAAGATTTAAACTACTGAGCCTTCATCAACGCACTCCTTGCAGATGAATTCAACTACACACTTTGCAGGAATCTCCTAGCTCATAAAGAGAAACAATTGAAACTCATTCCATCTCCCTTTCAGACTTCATTTTGAAACATGAAATCACATGCATAGTATATACAAAGCAATGCATAACAAGAAAACAAACATTCCTGAGCATAGCATCAACACACATAGAGAAAATAACACAAACCATCGGCCTGAATCAAAGCTCCTTCTATTAATTCAAATGCCTATACATGGGTGTTCTTCACACAATATTCTCTGCTTGCTCTTCTCTTCTCCTAGATTCTTGATTATTTTACAATGATATAATGAGTGTGTCTATATCCGTTTTACCTCTCAGACTCTAACTATCAAATCTAGACTTAAAATCTATCTACCAGCATTAAATCTATTAAATGCATCCTATCTACTTCAGACAAGAGCATATGGCTCGAGGTCTGATACAATATACAAAAGGTGCTCTTTCATAAATGGTTCATTGAAGGTTTGGTGCTTCATTTCCAAAATGTTTTCAAAGTAATATGTCATGTGTTAAAAAGAACACATGCGTTGGCTCAACGCTCGCTTTGGTAATTGTGATTCTCCTGCATCATACTCCACGGCTTGAAAAAACTTTCATGGGCTCCTTTCCATGAGTTGCCGCATGGTCTGTCCATGCTTTTGAATCTCTTCTTCAGTCTCCCAGCTGGCATCTTCCACTGGATGGCCTTTCCATTTGACCAGATACTCATAGTATTCCTTCCATCTGGTCTTTTTGCTCACCCTTTTGTTAAGTATACGCTCCATCTGTGGCTTTTCTGCAATCGACATCTGTTTCTACCACTGGATTTCTGGTTGTTCATCATTCCCAGCTCCTGCTTCCTCAACCTTATATGGATATAAGTCTGATACATTAAATGTCGGAGATATTCCTAATATTTCACAGAGAGCAGAGTCTGTACACATATAAAGCACAGTGGCGCTACCTACAGGCGCTATATTTCCTCCTTGTAGTGCACTACCCAGATTGTCTACTCAAGGAAGCTTCCAACAAACACCATGGATCTAAGAGGACCAAGCTAACAAATTTTGGATTAATTGATGATGGAGAAGGATGGAGAAACAACAATTGGCATCATGAAGACAACCACATGCTTTGAAAGACACATGGAAAACAAGGAGTTGCGCACCAAAAGGGAATCAAATTAGTTTGAAATTTAGTTGGATTAGTCACTAACATTTTCCTGTTTTATAGCATAGGTGGTTAGATAAGTTGTTAGATCAAATAAATTTTTAGAGTTTTTCAAGGGAAGGAGGCTAGCTCGTATCTCCAGTTGTTGCCTCCCTTATTTTTATAAATAGATAGATCAATTTCTTTAGTAGGTTCATATGGTTGAGAAAGGCTCCCTGATACTGTAATATTTTGAGGAAGTAACTATGATCTAATGATGTACTGGACTTAAGAATTTTTGACTAATAGAAATAAACTTCTCTTTCATCTTATTTGCTTATGATGCTAAGTGTTCATTCTTTGAATCATTCACATGAATGATTGTGGTGATGTTATGATGGATGTTTTATTATTATGTTATCATGATGTTTATTTATCTTCCTTAGTTTCTTAGTTCAAGAAGATATTCTGTTAAGAAACTTTCCTCCTTAGGATTTTGTGGACCTGATGTTTACAACAACCCCTACACTTATCTCAATCAATTATGCCCTCTATTCATACTTACTCCCAAAATATTGATTGAAGTTATCCAAGACCTTAATTGTTGGTGCATGCTAGCCCTGTTATCTGAGTTAGAACATTATCATTTGAGTCCTTTTCCATTTGACCCTTTAAACACCATTACATTCACTTATAACTTGATGGGTACTAGGATTTCCTTCCATGCAATTTGAAGGTGACTCCTAATGCTAACATTCTTGGCATCATTGTTGGGGAATGATTTGAAGACTTTTACCTGGGATTAAAATGACACAGTATTCTAGTTCTAAAGATGCATTAGACTTCAGTATTTTGAAGATTGCAGCCTACACCTAGCGACTCCATTATTTCATGTCTGGCACCTAAAGGTAGATATACGAGATCAAATCCACAGCTACCTTTGGTTCCACCTGAGGTTAGCCTAGAGAAGATAATCAAGAAGGGAAAAGATTCTCAAAAACATTTTTCTGTTGCTGCTACAAGTGCTTCTGGTTAGTTGCATGATTCCACTCTTGATACTCCAGTTGTTTTATCAAGTAAGCTTCCTTTATCTTCTGTTGAAGTATCTTAAAAAATTGATCTGAAGAGTTTCCTGTTGAATACTCTTCCTTTGAAATTGAATTGAAAGAAGAAAACATTGATATATTCTCTTCCCCTTATATTGAGAAGTGTTTCAGTCTTAATAGTTTTGAATATTTCCCTGCTTTATGTTTTTCTACACCTCTTTCTGTTAAAACTTTTGCTTCCAAAGAAGTAGGAACTTCATCTCCCTCTTAGACCTTACCATCCTCTTCCAAGACTCAGCTTGTTGTTGTGAAGACTGAAACTCCCCCTTCATTTGTTCTTTCTTCTCCTAATATTCACATAGCCAAGTCTCCTTCTCCTCCTTGTTCACCTAGGATCCAAAATCAAATGGAAGTTATTAACCCCCCTGCAAATAGGATGCATGCCATAATGGATACAAGATATGCTCCTCTATCTTACCTCAGCTAGTGAATGCCCTCCCTCCTGGAGATTATTTGAAATACATGCCTAAGTTCACGGGAGAAGAAGATGTAACATCTGAGGAACATCTTGTTGATTTCTACAGCTATGGAGATAACCAAAATATTGAAAATGAAGATGTCTGGATGAGGGTTTTCATCCAAAGCCTTTTTGGTGAGGCTAGGAAGTGGTTTAGGGGTCTGGACCCTAGATCCATTACTGGTATTGAGGCATTGGATGAAGCCTTCTTGAGGCATTGGGGTGGAAAAAAGGATTTTTTGTACTACATCACCGAATTTGGATCTTTGAAAAGGAAATAAGAAGAGTTTGTCTCTGACTTTTCTAAAAGATTTAACAAAATGTACAAGAATATCCCTGATAAGATCAAACCCACTGAAACCATGGAAAAAATTAGTTACGCCAATGCATTTGATTCTGAATTCTGCCTCCTTTTGAGAGAAAGAAGGTCACATTCCTTGGCTCATATGCAAGATGTTTCCTTAGAGGTAGAATCCAACATCGTGGCATCATATAAGCTCAAGGGGGAATCTAATACGAATAGGAGAAAAGACAGAGCTGAAGCTTCCAATTCTGATTCCTCTGTTGTCCATTCTCAAGTAGATGACTTGACCAAATTAGTAAAATCTCTTTCCAGAGAAATTGAGAAATTAAAATCAGAAGGGAAACAGACATATAGAAACGCTCAAAACAATGATAACAGAGGTAACTAAAGGAGACCAAATAATGCTCCCCGAATATTTCCTAGAGATCCTAGAAATAGAGAGAGAGAGAGATGATGAGAGGGTACAAGCTCCCTTGAAAAATAATTTAGTGCTAGATGAAGAAGAAGAGGAGGTAGAAGTTGATCCTAAGATCCACTGCTTAGGTGATACATCCCCATCCCCACACTTGACTCAATCCTCTTATGAGAAATATTTAATGGATATTCAAATTAATGAGTTAATCAAGGGAGATAAAGAAAAGGAAAATGACAGTAGATATAATCTAATATCTAAGAAGAATGAAGAAAAAACTAATGCCCCTAATCAACCCGTTCAAAAAGAAGATTCTTCCAAGGTTGTGATAGTGAGAAGCAAGGAAAAATACTCTCCAAACCCACAAGTTCTGATTAGAAATCCTTTTCCTGAAACGAAAGAGATCCTAAAACCTTGTTCTTCTTTCAGTTTTGAAAATGAGATCCAGAAAATAAAGATCCCTGTACCATTTTTGGAGTTGATAAAAAACAAATAATTTAAAAATTACATATCCAAAATGCTACAGCCTGAATCATCTTCAAATGCCACTGATTTAATAAATATGAAAGATGAAGAACTGGTAGTGATTTTAGTTCCTTTGATAGAAGAAAGAGATGACTCATCCCCACCTTTCTACACCTCACTAAATATACATGATAAGGTTCTACACAATTGTCTCATGGATTCAGTGACATCCCACAATCTTATGCCAAAATCTGTTATGGATGAACTTGGGTTAGAAGTCACAAAGACCTATCATGAATTATATTCTTTTGACTCCATAAAATTCAAGTGTCTTGGAGTCATTAAGGATATGGTGGTGACCTTATTTCAACTACCCATTAAGAGTATACTTATGGATATCGTAGTTGTTGATGTTCCCCCCAAGTTTGGCATGCTCTTGTCAAGATCCTGGATAAAAAGACTTGGGGGAACCTTGCATATGTATCTCTCTTATGATACTATTCTTGTTTTTTGGGGAGAGCATAGAATACTTTATAGGGAAGCTCAATTGGCTTACATCATTAGTGATGAAGAAAATTCCACCAATCACCCTATTTTTTCTTTTGATACAAATCTGGGATCTAGTATTTTGTAGATCACTGATGCTCCTGAAGCCCCTTTAGAAATCAGAAAAAATTCCATCAACTTTTCTGAAGAGCCTCTTCTAACCACTTATGTCAAGAAAATTTTCTTTTATGGAGCCTCTTCCAAGGAAGGTGTTGGTGCTGGGGTGATCTTTGTCTCACCAACTCAAGAAACTATATTTTTTTCATATAAACTAGAATTTGAAACTACTAATAATGTGGCAGAGTATGAGGCTCTTTTCTTGGGGTTGAGGGTAGATAAAGACATGGGGATAGAAGAGTTATCAATATTTGGGGATGCTGAATTGATAGTACATCATATTAAAAATCTTTATCAAACAAAGCATCCTAGGCTTAGATCTTACAAAAATGAGGTGTGGGATTTGGTGGACAGTTTTTTCTCTGCTTTTAATATATCATTCATTCCTAGAGAAGAGAATACCATGGATGATTCTTTGGTTGTATTAGCAACCAACTTCAGAATTCCTATACCACCAAAAATCAAGTATGATGTAGAAGTCAAATACATGCCTTCTATACCGGGCAATGTAAAATATTGGAAGGTGTTCGAAGATGATTTAGAACTTCAAAATTTTATTGAGACTATTGATGAATTTTTTTCATTACACATTGATCAGGATCATGATTCAGAAGTCACTCCTCATGCTGATGTTTTCCTCAACAAAATTTATAATCATCATATTGTGAAGTTGCCTAGTAATCATATACCAAAGGGACTAGTTCCTTTGGAAATATTATTTGATGGGAATGATGTGGCATTGAAAGGGAAGGTATCCACTAATGATGCAGATATAATTGAGTGCAATGTGGGCACTGAAAAGAATCCAAAATATGTCAAATTGTCAAGCAGCCTATCAGAAGAGCAGAGGGAAGAATATACTAAGTTGTTAAAATAATTTGCTGATGTATTCTCTTGGAATTATGAAGATCTCAGAACTTATGACACAAGCATAATAGAGCACAAGATCCCATAAAAAAACAAACAAAACCCTTCAGGCAAAAGTTGAGGCAAATAAATCCTATGTTTCTTCCTATCATGGAGGAAGAATTTAAGAATCTTTTAGATGAAAAAATTATCATTCTGTTGAGGTACTCTTAATGGGTAGCCAATTTGGTTCGAGTAAGAAAAAAGAATGGAGAAATCAAACTTTTTGTTGATTTCTAAAATCTGGACAGAAGCTCAAAGAAGGATAATTACCCTTTACCCAAGATGGAGCATATATTGCAGAAGGTGATAGGAGAAACCAGGATGTCTATGGTTGATGGATTTTGCGGATACAATAAAGTCTCTATTCTTCCATAAGATACGGAGAAGATGACCTTTACCACTCCGTGGGGTACATTTATGTATGCCAAGATTCCCTTTGGCTTGATGAACGCAGGGGTAACTTTTCAGCGAGCTATGGACATAGCATTTATTGGAGAAAAGGATAAGTTTGTTGTTATCTAATTGGAAGACATAACAATGTATTCTCAGTCTGATAAAGAACACTGTGATCATTTAAGAAAGGTTTTATTGAAATGCAGAAAATTTGGCCTCTCTTTGAATCCGAAAAAATCATTGTTTGCCATGAAAGAAGGCACATTATTTGGGAATATTGTGTCATTTGAAGGGTTAAGGATTGATTCTATCAGGGTTGAGGCTATACAAACATTGTCACTTCCTAGATCTAAAAAAGAGGTACAATCTTTTCTAGGAAAAATCAATTTTTTGAGAAGATTTGTGTCAAATTTTGCTGAGTTAGTTAAGTATATCATGACCATGTTGAGGAAGGATAGTGAAATCAAATGGACTGCTGAGGCCCGTGATTCTTTTGATCAAATAAAGAAATCCTTGACTGAAGCCCTGGTTCTTGTCAGCCCCAACTACTCCAAGGAATTTCTTATTTTTTCTTTTGCCTCTTTTGATACAGTAGCAGGAATCCTATTACAAAAGAATGTTGAAGGCTTAGAGTAGCCCATTGCCTTTTTCAACAGGGCATTGAGAGATGTTGAACTAAAATATGAAATAATGGACAAGCAAGCTTATGCATTGGTTAAATCTCCTAAGTCCTTCAGATTTTATGTCCTACATTCAAGAGTTATTTCTTATGTCCCATCAGCTGTTGTAATAGAAATTCGTATTCAGCCTAATATAAACAGAAAAAGAAGCAAGTGGATTGCTAAACTACTTGAATTTGATTTGGATATTAGGCCCACAAAATTGGTTAAATGTCAGGGTTTAGCCAAGCTCTTGGATGAATCAAATTTCTTAGCATTGGGTGTGAATTTCATCCACTCATGTTCAGAAAATCAACAGGCTGAGATAACTGATAAAGGTCCTCAAATCGTCTCTGCATTGGAAAATTGTAGCTGGTACAAGGACATTATATTTTTTCTGCAAAATTTACAGCCTCCAAGTGGTATGGAAAAGAACAAGGTGAGAGCCTTAAAACTCAAATCAATAAAGTATTGCCTTGTTGATCAAGTTTTGTATTGGAAGGATCCATTAGGAGTGCTTAGACCCCCAAGAAGCCCAAAAGATCATGTTTGATTTCCATGATAGTTTATGTGGGGGGCATCATTATTGGAGAACCACAGCATACAAGATCCTCAGGGATGGGTACTTCTGGCCCGGTTTGTTCACTGATGTTTGGGATAATATCAGAGCTTGTGCTAAGTGTCAGAAGTTCTCCAGAAAGCAACAACTTAAGTATTTTCCATTAAAAGTTGTGGCAGCCTCAAGACCCTTCCAACAATCGGGTCTAGATTTTATCAGGGAAATCTATCCCGCTTGCAGTGGTCAACATATATGGATCTTGAATTCTACAGATTACTTTACTAAATGGATTGAATTTATTCCAATAAGGAATGCTTCATACAAAGTGATCATTGGTTTCCTGGAAGACATCATAGCAAGGCTTGGGTGTCTTGACAGAATCATCATTGATAATGCTACATCATTCAAGGCTAAGACATTGATTAATTTCTACAAACAGATTGGGATCACTTTGATTCTTTCCACCTCTGACTATCCTCAGGGAAACAGGCTTTCAGAATCCTCGAACAAAATCATTATAAATATCATTAAAAATATGTTAGAGGATAACAAAAAGGCATGGGATTCAAAACTCAAATTTTCTTTATGGGCTGACAGAGTGACAGTAAAAAGGTCCTTGGGACTTTCCCCTTTCCAACTGGTATATGGAGTTGAGGCAGTTTTTCCTTCTCATCTTGCCTTACCTGTGGAAAAATTCTTCCAATATTATCAAGGGGAACTTGATCATATGATCAGAAGGATTCAGCAGCTGGTTGAAGTGCAAAAAACCCGTGAGCATCTTGTAGACAAAACATATGACCATCAACTAAAGATCAAGCACGCTTTCAACAAAAAGGTGAACAAAGAGGATTTTCAATTGGATGATATGATGCTCAAGTGGGATGCACCGAAGCAAGATAAAGGCAAGCACGGTAAATTTGAATCTTTATGGATCGATCCTTTCAAAATCTCTGAGGTATTCTCTAATAACACTTTCAAGTTGCAGAATATGGAGAATGAAGAGGGTTATGGTGGCCCTGTCAATGGGCAGTTCCTGAAAAAGTAGTTTGCTTGAGACTTGAGTGGCTCTTCATGTCATTGTAAATATTATTATTATTTTTTTTTTTTTTCAATAACTCACCCCATAGGCCTAGGATAAGGCACAAAATCTACTTCTTGGCAGCCTGCAGGGGGCATGAAATCCCCTGTGGAGCCAATGTTATCCCACTAAATTGCCTTGGGTCCTTTAGTTTGTTTTCAATCATTTTTTAAGCCTTAGATTTTAAATTTTCTTTTAAAGTCTCATCCCTTTAAAATTTATGTTTAGTAGGACCCCTTAGATGATTAAAGTTTTTAAGTCTTATCTCTAGTTTGATCCTCAAATTGATTTTTGATCCTTGAAACATTTTTATCTCATGACTTATTTTGGTCCCCTTCATGACTTGTCCCTAGGTCGATCCCTCGCATGACTAGATTAATGTGACACACCTTCCTCCTCACTCATGATCTCGTAGGCATGCCTCATTGTCTTTTCTTACCTGTCCAATCATGTTTTGAAGTGGATGCACTGCCTACTCATCAGGCAGTTTCGTAGTGCCTATCACATTCATCATACCTCCACCTCGAGTCATGATTGACATGACTGATGTCATGTCCCTTATTTTCGGTGCCAGAAGTCGATTAAATATGCCTTCAAAGA
>JASDQU010681838.1:5908-16592 GCA_032191745.1 Picea mariana | reverse complement strand
TGGAGTGTCTTGACCTTCGCCAACAAGACCTTTGAAATCCCGAAGTCTGAAATATTGATGTGCTCACTCTTTTGGAACTTTCGTGTCCGCTACTCTATGCGTGCGGGTTTAAACCTTGTGCATATTCTGGCTGATCCAACGACTGTCGACGATTCTGAGCAAGATCTGATGGCTCACGATCTCTCCTGCTGTGTGCACTCTCCTAATCTTACACGCTTTCTTCTTGACTTGGGAGAATTTCCAATTGTCAAAGGCCTCGACCTTCACTTCTCCCATCTGTGAGCTCTATGACCTCTGTGTGTAAAATCACTCACCCTCCTGAGCTTTATCCTTCTTTGAAACCTTAAGAGGTTTCCATGACTCCTGCACACCTTGCAGAGTTTGTGCACGCTAAATCGGTGCTATCTCTTCTGATCTTTCCTGTAGCTTCAACCCCTAAGGAACTCAATCCTTTTTCCTTCTCTCCAGGTGGGGAATCTGATGCCCTCCTAGCACTCCTTTTCTCAAGCAACTTCTTGCTGAGTCTGCAGAGTGTTTAGTAACCCTGTGAAGATCCTTCTCCTTGGACTCTTTTTCAAATTTAGAACTCAAAGAGTTGCGTTCTTCTGTGCCTTAGCACTTACTCAATGCCCTCCTGGCAGAGTGTCTAGAACCCTTAGTGATTGTGACTTCTATTGAACTCACAGTAGATTTCTTTCTCAGCACTCTGTGCTTGTGCTCAATGCCCTCCTGGCAGATCCTTACAGAACTCCTCAAATATTCCATCTCCTTACTGCACTCAACGGAGTTCCTCTGTGCACCCTTTCCACCTGCTCAATGCCCTCCTGGCAGAGCTCTACATAACTCCTCAGAGATTCTATCTTCACTGTGTCTTCACCACACAGCCTTGCCTCCAAGGTATTGAGCAACCTTGAGGACTTCTCCTTTAGTTAATGACTTGAGTTGTTGTGCCCACTTTTCATGTCTTTGTCTGAGCCCGCAGAGTTAAAAAATGCATCCCTATGCACTGCTTACAGAACCTACAGTGTTCTGTCACACCCTTGTGGTGTGAAGCCTCAAAGACCTCCAGACCTGAAATCAAATAACCCCTGTAGATGCATACCTATAACATACATCTACAACATACATTGGACACACATAGACATGAACACTCAAAACACAGTGATATGCAGGAAAAAATGCTTATGTTTGTATTAATAAAAATGCCTCTTTACAAAGGTGTTCGGAGAACGAACTTTAACAAAGTCTCGGCTCCTACTCTACTCTCTCTGCATACTACCTCTATGCATTCTCCCTCTCTACTTTTTCTACTAACTGCAAAAGAGATCAAAATATCTTTTACATGAGGAACCTCTTCGAGAACTTCCCTCCAATCTACCTACCCTATTCAATTACATTGAATGGGTTGTCTAGTCCAAAATCAGATCTAGATTCCAACCTTACAAACATTCAAGGATCCCTACAACTATGCCTACACAAAGCATGACTTTACGGATCAACATCCTTACAACATTTATTACATTCAAATTCAAATTTGAAATTGAGGGTTGTGCCTCTTTTCATTGAATGCATGCGCTGACGTGAGCTGGTTGGATGGCATGGAGAGATGCTCCTGCACCATACTCCTCGACAGTAAAATTCATGATCTCCTTCTCATGTGCTTCCATCTTCAGCTGTTGAAATCCTCCTGGATCCCAAACAAATTTCTGGAGTTGTTCATCTTCTCCATCTCCGTGTTGTTGTTGCTTCTGTTGAGCTATTTTTTTTCTGCCCGGCTTCTCCTTGCTGGCAGTCTCTGTTGACTCTATCATCAGCATTATGATATTCTCTATCACTTCATCCAGCTGCTCCAGTGGCTGGCTCTGTTCATGCAACCTCCTCGGCTGCAAAAATTTTCTGCAGATGGACAGATCACAATGATCTCCCATGCCATTCTCTTCATCTATTGCCAACCTCACTTGTTGGATGTGCATGCCATGCACTATCACCCTTCTCTTCGAGGCTTCAATCTGTTCACACAGATAAGAAAAACTCATGTTGTTTTCTTCTTCTTCTTCTGCTTCTGCAAGCTCCAATGCTACAGTCTTTTCAGCTTCCTGGCTAAAAGTATTGAGCCACTCCTCAGAATGCTCATCTTCTCCCTCTTCTTGGGCAGCTTCTAACATCTTCTCCAATGCTTCCTTGACAATCATAGCTGGTTGTATTTCTTCAGTTGTCGCTACTTCATTGGCAACACAGACCTCTACCTCCTCTGGGCTAAGTGGCAGGAATATTCCAATTCCCCCAATCATTAGAAGATTCCTCTGATCTTCTTTCTTTGTCAGCTGCATTTGCTGATCCAAATCCATATCTGAGATCATCTACTCCGTCAGCTCCTTGGGATGATTCGAAATCACCTCTGGGTTCATGAGACTCTCAGATATCCTCATTTATGTTCCCATGCCCACCTGGAAATTCAGAAACTTTCTACTGCCCTCCTGGCAGTGTATGAGATCCCGCAGTGACCTCATCTCATTGCCCTCCTGGAAACATGAAATTCCCCGGCTGTCCTCATGATAGTTTGTGAGATCCCGTAGTAATCTCAACTCTTTTCCCTCCTGGTAGTTGGGAATTTCTTGGCTACCTTCCTGGCAGTCTTTGACACCTTCAGCTGATCCCAATTCATCCTTAGCATCACTGAGATTTCTCCCAGTCTCTGGTTCACATAATTGAACCACTTCCTCTGGTCCAATGAGGTTTTCATCTTGCCTCAACCATCCTCTTAACAGCCTACGCTGTCTTCTAGCCATCAACTCCTTGACTAGCCATTTTACTTTCATCCTCATGGGCCATTCATATACCCATCGCGACTTATCATTCTGTTGCATCTCCAATGCAAGTTCATCCATTCTCGCACTCATCTCAGCGAGTTCTTCATCCCATTCATCTTCACTCATCAGCTCTGGGTCCTTCCTTCCAGCACTCGTATAGACTTTAGTAGCCATATTGCTATCTATCCGCCCTCCTAAAAAATCTATTGTTGTCACTCTGTAACCCTGAGTGTTTCCAGCTTCTTCCTATAGTACCCCTGACTATCTTATTGATTGCTACTTACCTACAAACAATCATTATAGAGCTTCAAGCACTCTGTCTTCTTTTGCCTCGCTTCACCTGAAATATATAGATGAAATCCTGCTCTAATACCACAACTGATGTGTATCAGAGTGCTCTTTCGTCTCCAGCTTCCCTTGCCTGAAATCTATAGACAAGATTCAAGCTCTGATAACACAACTAACCTAGACGCATCCTCTGTCTCGACAGAGTCTCTACGCGACCTCCCGGTCTAAGGATCGTTCTCTTCAAATTCCCCGAGCCGAAGTAGCTCTTTTGATTCCCCACTGGAATCTCAAAGTTTCGATCCACAGGTCCTTTAGTTCACTCATGGTCTCTATACACAACCATGAAATTTGGGTTTCGGGACTCTCTCAGTTTTGATGTCGAGAACCTCTGTCTTCTCGATCTCCCGAACATCGAAATGCCAAAATGTCGAAAAGGATTCGATCAAAAATTAGCCCACTGTCTATAACCCTTGGTCCATGTGACCACCCTTCATATGACCGCAGTCCTATTTTGGGTTTTATAGGTGCGAGAGCTCGACCTCCCATCCTATGGACTCCCAAAATGCCGACTCCTGAAAAATCCGATGTACCAATGTCCCGACCTCCTCCTTCTTCACGATTTTGGGTTTTCAAACACCAAAATGCTCCAGAAGTCTCGTCCACAGGATCCCCAAAATGTTGATATCTAGTATCCCAATATAATCCTCTTCCGGGTCTTTACCTTTCACAATTTCAGACTTTCAAACACCGAAATACCGAACTCTTTCCTTCGAAACTCCTGAAGTCTCGAACCCCGATTTGCCGAAATGACAACTCCTGAAAATCCCTTCGGACTTTCACGTTTTGGGTTCTCCTGATTCAAGGTTTTTCCTCCACCTCTGCTCTTCCACACTTCCAGTATCTCAAATGCCGAAACCCCTCCGATCTCCTCCACGTGACCTACTGAATCGGATGATCGTGATCCTTTTGAGGTTTTCCTCCTCTTGAACTTGGATCCTATGTATTCAGGATTGCCGAATTCCCGGTACCTGGTACGCTGAAATGATCTCGGCTATCCTACTCTCTTCCGCATGCTTTCGGGACTTCATGTTTCGGAATTTCATGAATCTCGGTGCAACGATTCGCCACTGACCTATGGTACTCCCTGTACCCAAAATACCAAAATACCAAAATCTCAAATCCTGGGTTCTCCTCCTCTTAACAGATCAACAACTATAAGCCCCTCCTGATCCAACGACTCAGATCCTTTCAGGTTTTTCCAGGTCAATAGTCTCAAACTCTTACCTCTCACATTCCCGGTAGCCGAAATACTGAAATTCCCTCCTTTCGAGATTTTCTCTACAATCCTGGATTGCTGCCACATGTCCTCCTAAGATGGACAGTTCCTCTTCAATTCGCTATTTCGCAACTTGTGACCCTCTGTGACACAAACCCTCTTGTCTCTCGAATCCCTGGTATCCGAAATGCTGGTGACTCCCCGATCTTCGACACGTGTCCTCCATAGATAGACGGTCCAGATCATTTTGGGACTTCGCCAGTTGTGAAGTCGAAAGACTCTCCTCTATGTTCCCCGGTGTCTGAATCCCCAAAGTGGGTGATCTCGTGACACATGTCCTCCCTCAGATGGACAGCTGCAATATTTTCGCTATTTTGGGACTTTTGCCATGGAGTGTCCCGACCTTCGTCAACAAGACCTCCAAAATCCTGATGTGCTCACTCTTTTAGAACTTTCATGTCTGCTACTCTGTGCGTGAGGGTTTAAACCTCATGCAACTTCTGGCTGATCCAACGACTGTCGGCGATTCTGAGCAAGATCTTATGGCTCAGGATCTCTCTCGCTTTGTGCAATCTCCTGAGCTTACGCACTTTCTTCCTAACTTGGGAGAATTTACAGTTGTCAAAGGCCTCGACCTTTGCTTCTCCCCTCTGTGAGCTCTACAACCTCTGTGCGTAAAATCACTAGCCCTCCTGAGATTTATCCTTCTCTGAAACCTTAAGAGGTTTCCATGACTCCTGCACACCTTACAGAGTCTCTGCACGCTAAATCGTTGTTATCTCTTCTGAGCTTTCCTGTAGCTTCGACCCCTAAGGAACTCAATCCTTTTTCCTTCTCTCCAAGTGGGGAATCTGATGCCCTCCTGACACTTCTTTGCTCAAGCAACTTCTCACTGAGTCTGCAGGGTTTTCAGTAACCCTATGAAGATCCTTCTCCTTGGACTCTTCTTCAAATTCAGAACTCAAAGGGTTATATTCTCATGTGCCTTAGCACTTACTCAATGCCTTCCTGGCAGAGTGTCTAGAACCCTCAGTGATTCTGATTTCTGTTGAACTCACAATAGAGTTCTTTCTCAGAACTTTGTGCCTGTGCTCAATGCCCTCCTGGCAGAGCCTTACAGAACTCCTCAGACATTTTGTCTCCTTACCTGCACTCAACAGAGTTCCTCTATGCACCCTTTGCACCTGCTCAATGCCCTCCTAGAAGAGCTCTACAGAACTCCTCAGAGATTCTATCTTCACGGTGTCTTCACCACACAGCCTTGCCTCCAAGGTATTCAACAACCTTGAGGACTTCTTCTTGAGTTAATGACTTCAGTTGATGTGCCCACCTGGCACGTCTTTGTCTGAACCCACAGAGTTCAGAAATGTATCCCTATGCAAGGCTTAGAGAACCCACAGTGTTCTGTCACACCCTCCTAGTGTGAAGCCTCAAAGATCTCTAGACCTGAAATCAAATAACCTCTGCAGATGAATACCTATAACATACATCTACAACATACATTGGACACACATAGACATGAACACTCAAAAGACATCCACACAACACAATGATATGCAAGAAAAACTGCTTCTGTTTGTATTAATAAAAATGCCTCTTTACAAAGGTGTTCTGAGCATGAACTTTAACAGAGTCTCGGGTCCTTCTCTACTCTCTCTGCATACTACCTCTATGCATTCTGCCTCTCTAGTTTTGCTACTAACTACAAAAGATATCAAAAGATATTTTACATGAGGAGGCTCTTTGAGCTCTTCCCTCCAATCTACCTACCCTAATCAATTACATTGAATGGGTTGTCTAGTCCAGAATCAGATCTAGATTCCAGCCTTACAAAAATTCAAGGCTCCCTACAGTTATGCCTGTGCAAAGCGCGGCTCTACGGCTCAACAACCTTACAACATTTATTACATTCAAATTCAAATTTGAAATTGAGGGTTGCACCTCTTTTCATTGAATGCATGCACTGATATGGGATGGATGGTTGGCATGGAGAGATTCTCTTGCATCATTAATGGCACACCCTCTTCACTTACACCCTTTGGGCAGATCGCACTACTACCAAGGTAAACACAGGTTGCACTCCCTTTCATCTTTTCTATGGGCAAGAAGTCATTTTTCCTACTGAACTGGTACTTTCTTCTCTACGGATGATGCTACAGATCGAAGAATTAAATTCTTCCAATGTCCCTCAAAGGATAAATGCGTTGTTAGCTTTAGAGGAAAAAACAATGTTTTCCTTGGAAAACATAAAGAGAAGACAATGAACCATGAAGAAACATTTCAACAAAAGTGCAAAGATCAATCGATTGTTCATTTGACTTCTATAGTTCCATTGAGAACAACACTTAGGAAGATACTCTCTAGTACATGGGTAATCACGTAGTATGACTAAGGGTAGGATATAGTCTCCTTAGTTAGTACCTTGAGATATTGGGTTGATTACTATTGTTTGACCCCGCACATATGTCAAAGAGATATAACATAGGAAAAACCCTTGTATATAGGAACCCAGGAAAAACCCTAACCCTTGGGACAAAAACAGAACAAACAAGGAACAAACAAGATCTATTGTTTTTCAACCTTGCCTCCTAAATTTTGGTTGCAAAATTACTACACATGTTTTCTTGTTAATAATTTGGGCATTTCGACACGAAAATACTATTTAGATCAAAGTATAACTCTGTAGGAGTAAGAAAAAGAAAATTGGGTCCTTCCCGCACCCTTATTTGAGACCAATCCCACCAGACTCCTCTTTTCATCCTGTTTGCAGTGATACTTATCATTTTTTAAGCCTTGTTTTCTTGTGGTCCTAACTCCCCTTTCCAACACCCTTATTTGGGACCTATCCCATTGGATTCCCCTTCTCACACTGATCATAGTGGTATCTATCAATTGTAAGCGTTTTTCATGTGGACCCACTCACCCTTTTTGGATACCCTTCTTTCCCACTTATTCATATGTTTCCTCTTAACCATGGCCAACACCTGCAACCAAGACCTTGAAAACTATATCAATACCCACATAGATGCCAAAATTGATTACATGAAAGAGGAACTGAAGAAGGACGTCAATTCCCACCTTTCCAGCCAACTTACATCCCACCTTCATTCTTAGGTTGACTCCTTTGCTACCAAGGTCCTGAAAAAACTGTCATTTCCTAGTGTTCATACCTCATCTGAACAGCCTTCTAACCCATAAGTTACAACTTCCTCCAATTACCATCCTTTTCAGTGCAACCCCTTTCATCGTGATCTATGTCCTCCACGAGGGTAGGTGAATAAATTTGATGGCTCATATCCCACTAGTTGGGACACTAAAATGAAACATTACTTCTCCTTGCATGGTATCATTGATGAATTGGACAAACTTCAATACAGTGTCCTCTATATAGATCTTAAATGTTGGCAATGGTGGCAATGTCATAGAAAATCATGCCAAGGATATGTTGTTTGAACGTAGTTTGTGGCTGACTTTATGAACACTTTGACACCGACACATGCTCCCTCGGTTGTTTGACCAAGTTGAAATAGTCTGGTATCATGGAAAATTTTATCGCTGCATTTGAGAAATTGGATTTCAAAACAGAGGGCATGTTTGATACCTTATTCCATGAGTGCTTTATTAGTGGCCTCAAGGATGAAATATGAGCCTAGGTCTTCATGACTTGCCCCCATATTTGGTTGGAAGATACTAAGCGTGCAAAGGAAGCACAATAGGTTGTTTTTTCCTAGCACTAAAAATCCTCTTTTCTTCCTCTCCCTCACCCTCCCAATCCCGCCCCTTATCCCAACCCTCTCAATATCCATAAATTAACTCAGGAACAAATGGATGAATGAAAACTCAATATTCTTTTCTATAATTACATGATGAAGTTTTTTTTTTGGAGCACAAGTGTAAGGAACATAAATTGTTTGTGGTCTTATTTAAGGATGTGTCTAATGAAGAAGTAGAGGCTCCTCTTGTGGAAAATATACATGATCCAACTGAGCTCACTCTGCCATCTGATACATCAAAAGTTGAACCGATATTTTCATTGAATTCCCTCACTCGCTTCTCTTCTCCCCAAACCCTCAAGCTAATTGGCTACGTAAAAATTGAAATTTCATCATCCTAATATATAGTAAAAGCACCCATAATTTTATTCATCGTCGCACTGCTCAAGAAACCAATTGTTGTATATGTGTCTTCAACAATTTTCAAATCATGATTTCCAATGGTGGTTTCATAAAATTTGGGGGGCATTGTGAAAATGTGTGTCTCCAAATTGGTCAGTACAACTTGAAATATCTTTTCTATCGACATGGGTGGTTGTGAAAATGATCTAGGTGCATAATGGTTACGCATTATTGACCCCATCCTCATGGATTTTAAGAAATTAACCATGTAATTTCAAAACAAAGGCCAACAATATAAGTTCCAAGGAATCACAAAAGGCTCCCCTGAGATCATTAGTTTCCATTGAATGGAAAATATCATAAAAAAGGGTCATTCAAGAATTATTTCCCAACTTCGTGCCATTCAAGAAGTTGAGACACCCTCTGTGCATTTTGACCTCTAATCTATCCTCTCCAAACACCAATTTACTTCCCCCTTCCTTTGGTGCTCATGATCATTCCATTCCTCTAGTTCCGGGGAGTCTTCCTCCCAATATTCACCCTTATCATCATCCATTTTCCCAAAAGAATGAAATTGAGAAAATTGTTCAAGAATTGCTTGGCACGTGTGTCATCTATCCTAGCACCAGCCTACATTCTTCTCCTGTGGTCATGGTCCTCAATAAATAAGGCATGTGGTGCATGTGTCCAAACATTCATTCCCTCAACAAACCCACCATCAAATACAAGCTTCTCATTCCTTTCATTGATGATTTATTGGATGAATTGAGTGGTGCTAAATACTTTACTAAACTTGATCTCCATTTTGGATACCACTAAATGAGTATGAAAGACACAGACATTCACAAGACTGTATTTCTAGCTCATGAGGGTCACTATGAGTTCTTGGTCATGCCCTTTGGCTTGCATAATGCCCCCTCCACTTGCCATAGTCTCATGAATCATTTCTTTCATTCGTTTCTCCATCATCTTGTCTTGGTTTTCTTTGATGATATTCTCATCTATAGTAAAACATGGACAACCCATCTTGCCCATGTGGGTAAAGTTCTCCATCTACTTTCTCAGCACCAACTTTTCCTCAAACAACCTAAATGTGCCTTTGACACCTTGAAAGTGGAGTACTTGGGTCATATTTTTAGCAAGGATGGTGTAAGAGTGGATCCTAGGAAAATTGAAGCTATGCAAGATTGGCATCGCCCCAAAACTCTCAATATCTTGCATGGTTTTTTGGGTTTAGCGGGCTATTATCATAATTTTGCTAAGAATTATGGAAAAATTGCAGCACCTATCACTGCTCTCCCTAAAAAGAATGCTTTCAATTGGACTCCAACAACTGGTCAATCATTCCACACCTTGAAAGAGGCTATGTGCACAACTCTTGTCCTGGCCCTTCCCGACTTCAAGAATACTTTTTTCTTGGAATGTGATGCTCCTGAGAAAGGAATTGGATCAATGCTCATGCAATAAGGACGACCTTTGGCCTTCACTAGAAAACAACATCCAAATTGACATTTGAGCCAATACACCTATGAAAAGGAAATGTTGGCTATTATGCATATCATGGATCTTTGATGTCCTTATCTATTTTGTAAATGATTCCAAATTAAAAGAGATCATCAGAGCTTCTATCATTTTTGGAACAACAAATTTCATCCCTGAAGCAACAAAAATGGGTGACCAATCTATTTGGATATGATTATTAAATAATTTACAAGAAGGACAAATAAAAATTTTGTTGTTGATGCTCTTTCGAGGAAGTATGAAGACTAAGGGTCCCTCTTTTATATCTCATTCCTTGTACCATATTGGCTCCAATTTGTTCACCAGGAATGGCTGCAATACCCCAAAATTTATTTCCTGATCCAACAATTGCAAGACAATTCTCCAGTTTATCCAGGGTACTCTTGGCACAATGACGAGCTTCAGTACAAAGGGTGTCTATATTTAAGCAAACAGTCACAACTTAATTCTACGATTCTTTCAGAGATTCATGCTTCCCCCACAATTGGGAATTTAGGGTTTGTCAAAACCTATAAAAGGGTTGAACATTTTTTTTATGTCATGGTATGAAACATGACGTCCACACCTTTTTGGTTGAATGTGATGTATATCAATGCAACAAGGGAGACATAGTCAAGGCCTCGAACACACTACAACCACTCATGATTCCACTGGCTATTTGGAAGGATATTTAT
>JASDQU010681837.1:23626-53304 GCA_032191745.1 Picea mariana | reverse complement strand
ATGAGATCCATTCGGGAGGATCCATGATCTATCATCTCCCTTAGATCTAGAGAAGTAGTGCGAGGTTTAACCTTGTAAGTCGTTAAGACTTCGCATGTTCGACAGAGTCGTGTGTTGAGCTCAAAGGAGGAGTTATCGAATATTGGAGATCAACGGTTGAGATCCATTCAAGAATTCGTAGGAGATCTAATAGTCGTCATATCTAGAGAATTTTCCCAAGGGTTAACTTTGAAGTCCTTCAAACTTCACGCATTCGAGAGATTTTGAGTGTGGGGGAGTTAGGATCCATGAAGGCCTGAAGGTTGGAGCTAATAGCAACCATCCACTTCCCAAAGACACGTGGAAGTAGATCCAGAAGTTGGGAGAGCTAGTACTCTGGAGGAAGGGAGTGAAAGATTTCTTGGATTTAGGATTTTCTAAGTCCCGAACCATGAGATTCATCCTAGCCATTGATATGAAGGAGGACACATGTCAGTAGATCATAAAATCCAGGAGACCAAAAGTCCAGGAGAATAGAGGGAGGAAGCGTTCGATCCCTTTGGAGTCACGAAGTCATAAATAGATCTGGTTCGTCCGCTTGACGGAGCGTGGTGGTCGTCGATCCGAGTCCTTCACGAGTTCGCTAGTTCGATGCTCCAGAGGTTTTGATGTACTAGTAAACTGGAACTCCTGAAGCTCGGAGTCACAGAGTGAATCTTGGTCGTTGGTCGACGGGGAGGTACGATCCATTGATTATTTGTGGTGTGTATTCATCAGTCCAACTCTCTGAGAGAACTATGGTGCGGTGCTTCAAAAATTCCCAAAGCCCAGAGCTACAAAGTGACTGTCATTCATCGATCTAGTAAGAGAACAGGAGCCACCTGATCTACCTTCGCTAGTTCGACACTCTAGGAGCACTGTGTGTTGGAGCAGGAAGATTTTCCAATGCCAAATTCATGAAGAAAATTTTCTTCATAGATTAGAGTGGGCATTGTGAGCCATTGATTCCTTTCGTGGTTCGACGCTCTATCACTTCAGAGTTCGGAAGGATTGGAGTCTCATTCTGTTGAGACTCTCGAAGCTTGATAGCTCTGAAGTCCTGAAATCTTCTAAGACTTGAGGTTTAGCTCATGGTTTTTGGCCCACAGTTCCCAGGAAAGATTTTTTAGTGCTAGGGGACCCCCAAAAGGAGTATTTTTCATTCAAGAAAAAGATTTTAAAGGCCTGTGTAGTGAATTTGAGGGCTCAGAAAGAGCATGTGCTCCTAAATTTGATAGATCCTAGATCGGGAGGTCACACAGGCCCCAGGAGTCGGTGGGGGTCTACATCAAGTGGTATTAGAGCCTGAATTAAGATCTATGTGAAAGAAATATTCAAAACCATGCCACCTAGAAGATGCAGGGAGAGACCTATAGAAAATCCAACCATGGAATGGGAAATGAGGCAACTCCATGTGAGATTGGATGCCATGGAGACAATGTAGAGGAGAGAACCTGATGTTGGTGACATCAGCGAAGCCGAGAGTGAAGAAATGGAAGTAGAAGGAGCTGCAAAAGAAGACACTATAAAGGAACTCTTGTTGAGAGTTGTTGTGAAAAAGGGGGCTAGAGAAAAAATATAAGTCCCGATGTATGAAGGAAACTTGGATGTTGAGGATCTGTTAGATTGGATAAGGGATTTAGAAAAGTAATTTGATTATGAGGAGATATATGATGAAAAGAAGGTGAAGCATGTTGTTACCATATTGAAGGGACATGAAGTGCTATGGTGGGATGAACTACAAGCTGACAAAAGACACAAACGTAAGCAAAAAATAAAAAATTGGGATAGGATGGTAGCTAACTTAAAAGATAAATTCATACCCAAGGATTACCAGTTCAATCTATTCAGGAGATTGCATAACTTGAGATAGAAAGGATTGTCAATGAAGGAGTACACTGAGGAATTTTATAGATTGAGCATCAGATCAGGACATAGGGAGAATGATGAAAAAAAAACAAAGCCAACGAAATAGAGGAAAAAGTACAAGGAGAGGTAAAGGAACTTTCCGAGAGAAGTTCCAGAAACCCATAATTAAGGATGGAAACTACCATGGTCATACTGAAAGAGGAGGAATTTCATGAGGGGGAAAATATGGTGGCATAAACTCTTTTTCTTGAGGAAAAGGAAGAGCCATAGGAGGAGAAGTGAAATTATATGCCTATGGAAATACATGGCATATGTCTTGGGAATGTCCTGAGAGTAATAAATAAGGAGGTAGAGAACCTCACATTTTCGAATCACAGAAGAGGAATGTTGAGGCAAAAGTAGAAGAAGATGGGAAATCCCTCATGATGAGGAAGGTTCTCTTAAAACTAGAGAAAGACGCAAAAGAACCAGTTCAGAGAAATAGTCTATTCAGGACTACCTACAAAACCAAGGATAGGGTATGCAAAGTAATCATAGATAGTGAGAGTATTGATAATCTGGTATCCACTGAAATGGTGGAAAATATGGAGTTGGAGACAACTGCACATCCAAACCTGTACAAGGTATCGTGGCTGCAGAAGGGACACCAAGTCATGATAAGTCGAAAATGCAATGTTGGATTTAAGATAGGAGGTTATAAGGATGAGATTCTATGTGATGTAATACCTATGGTCGTTTTCCATGTTTTGTTGGGAATATCATGGCAATATGAAATAAATGTTATACATTATGGGTGAAAAAATACTTACACCCTTGAGAAGAATGATCGTATGCATATGTTGCTTCCAATGGAGGATAAGAGAGTAAATGAAGAAGCTATCCCAAGAATACTTCTCATGAGTGGGAAGAAATTCTTGAATGAAGTCAAGAAAGAAAAGGAGATGCAGTTTGTTGTGGTGATAAATCCCAGTCATCCTTACAAGCACTTTTTTGGATGATCTTCCTGTAGATATTTAGGAATTGTTGGATAATTTTGCTGATATCGCGGTGGATGAGTTACCTCATTCTTTACCACCCATTAGGAGTATCATTCACCACATTGACCTTATTCCATGAGCGAGTTTTCCAAATAAAGCATCATATATGTTGACACCCCAAGAAAATGAAGAGGTCAATATTCAAGTTCAAAAGATGTTGGATAAAAGTTTGTTCAGATAAAGTTTGAGTCCATGTGCAATACCAATTCTGTTAAGTCCAAAGAAAGATGGAGGTTGGAGAATGTGCATGGATTCTGGAGCCATCAACAAGATCACCATCAGGTATGGAATTCCTTTTCCAAGAATGGATGATTTGATGCATTTCTTGAGTGGAGAAAATTATTTTTCCAATATATACTTGAAGAGTGGCTATCATCAGATAAGAATGAGAGAGGGAGATGAATGGAAGACATCATTCAAAATGAATGAAGGATTGTATGAGTGGCTTGTCATGCCATTTGGCTTGACGAATTCCCTAAGAACATTCATGAGATTGATGAATGAAGTACTCAAATATTTCATTGGTAAGTTTGTAATTGTGTATTTGGATGATATTTTAGTTTTCAGCAAGATTGGAGGAGAACATTTGAGGCACTTGAAACTGGTGTTGAGGAGGTTGCAACAGGAGAAGTTGCTGATAAATATGAAGAAATGTTCTTTCATGAAGACATAACTCATATACTTGGTTTTTGTGATCTCTTCAAATGAATTGAAGATGGATCCATAGAAGGTGAGCGAAATCAAAGAATGGACTGCTCCAAGAAGAATATTTGAGGTGAGAAGCTTCCATGGATTAGCGAGTTTTTATAGAAAACTCATCAGGAATTTCAGTGGAATTTGTGCACCCATATTGGACACCATAAAGAAAAAGCATTGATCTTTTAATTGGACAACAGAAGTTGAAAAACGATTCAGAGTAGTGAAAGAGAAGATAACATAACAATCAATTTTGGTTCTGCCATATTTCAAGAAGACATTTCAAGTGAGATGTGATGCAAGTGGAATAGCTATTGGTGCCAAATTGATGCAAGACAATAAACCTGTTGCTTATTTCAGTGAGAAGATGAATGACACTAAGAGAAAGCATTCCACATATGATAAGGAGTTTTATGTTGTAATACAAGCTTTGAAAAAATGGAGGCACTACCTTGTTCTAAAGGATTTTATCTTGTACAATGACAATCATGCTTTACAATTCATAACCAGACAGAAGAAATTGAAACAAATACATGCTAAATGGGTAGAATTCATGCATAATTTTACTTTTGTTATCAAGCACATTAGTGGTAGTTCTAACAAGGTTGTTGACGCTTTGAGCAAGAGATGTCTAATTATGCAGGAATTTCAAGTGGAGACCTTAGGGTTCAAACACCTTAAGGGAATGTATCATGAAGATCCATATTTTAAAGAGGCTTATGAAGCATGTGAAAACCCTTTTCTAAGGGACATAAGTCAGTGGATAGAGTATTTAATCAAATATGGACTGTTGTTCAAAGGAAGCCAACTTTGTATTTTGAAATGCTCAATGAGAGACAACCTGTTGAAAGAAAAACATAGTGGAGGATTGGTTGGACATTTTGGCCATGATAAAACATATGCACAACTGAGTTCTTCATACTATTGGCCAGGTATGAGGTTTGACGTGAAGAAATTTGTGGACAGATGTAGAGTCTACCAATATGTAAAAGGAAAGTAGTGGAACACTGGTATGTATCAGCCATTTTCTATTCCATATAGGTCGTTGTATTCCATAAGCATGGATTTTGTGTTGGGATTGACAAGAACCCAGAGGGGGAGTGATTCCATATTTTTAGTGGTTGACATATTTTCAAAAATGGCACATTTCACACCATGCCAGAAAACTAGTGATGCTACTCACATAGCTAATTTATTTTTCAAGGAGGTTGTGAGATTGCATGGCTTGCCCATAAGCATAGTGTCAGACAGAGATACCAAATTCGTGGGACACTTTTGGAGAACTCTGTGGAATAAGTTGGGGGAAAATATGTTCTTTAGTTCAACATATCACCCTCAGACAGACAGACATACTGAGGTGGTAAATGAGAGTTTAGGGAATTTGTTGAGAAGTTTAGTCACTGAACATCATAGTCAATGGGATGATATTCTACCCTAGGYAGAGTTTTCTTATAATGATTCTCCGAACCGAAGCACTAGAAAATTTCCATTTCAAATAATGTATGGCATGCATCCGAGAGGAATTTTGGAGTTGAAAAATTTGAGACATCATGATTTCWRAAGAAAAGGAGAAGAAGACTTTGCTGCAAAGATGCAAAAGCTTCATGATCGGATAAAGGGACAACTACAGGATATCAGTCAAAAGTATAAGAGATGAATTGATTACAAAAGGAGAGAGGTTCATTTYGAAGTCGGAGATGAAGTTTTAGCACACTTTAGGAAAGAAAGGTTCCCAAGGGGAACATATAACAAATTAAAGATGAAGAAAATAGGACCATGTAAAATCCTTAGAAAGTTTGATGTCAATGCTTATGAGATCGAGCTTCCAGAAGAGGTAGGAATATCACCCATATTCAATGTTGCAAACCTATACCCTTACAATATGGATGATACAGAGGGGATAAATGATCAAAAGGAGATCCAGTGGGAAAATAAGATGCCCACAATAGAAAATCCATAGATGGAGAAAATTATAGATTAGAGGATTGGTAAGAAGATCCGGATGAAAAATTATTTTGAGTACCTGGTGAAGTGGAAGGATCACCCAATAGAGGATGCTAGTTGGGTAACTAAACATGATATCCAGAAGCATGGAAAAACAATATAGGAGCTCATGGATAGGAGCCCATGAATATTTTTTTCCAGATGAGTATGATGTAGGAACATCACCATCAACAATTAAAGAGGCCAAGTGGTGGACAACTCACCAAACAATGCACACATTTTAAACTATTTTTGAATTTTGAGCAGAGCACATCATTTGATGTTTTGAATAATTTGTAATTAAGGTTTTTTAATATTTTGAGGCTGGAATTATTCCAATAAATCTAGGATATTATATTTCTCTTTAAATGAAAGGTAAGAATGTACAGATGTTGAGCATCAACTCGTATATGAGTTTAATTTCCATGCAATGTAATAGTCCTTAGTAGATGAATGTATTAACTACACTAGGATAACACTAAGGTAGTTGGAAGGAAGGCTCCAGAAGCCTCTCTGTGTATACATATATGTAACCAATGCCTAAATGAGGCTGCTAAATGTTATTGTTATTTCTGCTAGTCATTGTAGAGATCCCCATAGAGCTATATGAGTCCATGTACATACCTTACTGAAGGAATAGAAGATGAGAGGTTTGATTCCAAATGTATGTTGTTGTGTTCATCTAAGTTAATTGAGTACATGTGATGTTTCTTTCTGTTTTATGTGTTTTATTCATTTTATATGCACAAGTATTATTTTTATGGTTAAGTGTGGGAAACTTTGATGTTTCTATAAGTTTCAATTGTTTCTCTTCTGAGAGTTTTAGTGAGAGGAGTGCAGAGTGCCCGCAAGGGGTGTGAAGGCCGAGTCAATATTGACTCAGAAGCTCATAAGAGGTATCACGAAACTTTGCAGAGGAAGTGCAAGGAGTGCATAGTCGCTTGGTGGAGGGAAGAGTTTGAAGAAGACCCGTGCATGGTGTGCATCGGGCCAAAACTTAGTCAAAATGTTGAAGAAATTTCAGAGAGGACGAGCACAAGGAGTGCATAGGGAGATTTTTGGGAAAATTTATAAGTCCCAAAATATTTTAGAAGTTTAAAGGACAGAAGGAGAGCCATAAAGGTCTAAAATACCTCAAGGAACAAAGCTCAAAAAGGATAGTGGTTGAAATTCCTTAAGAAGGAAGGAGTTTACTTATTTTAAGTGTCAAGCGGACGAGATCTGTTTGGGAGGATCCATGATCTCTCATCACCCTTAGATATGGAGAAGTAGCGCAAGGTTTAACCTTGTAAGTCATTAAAAATTCATGTGTTCGATAAAGTCATATGTCGAGCTCAAAGGAGGAGTTATCAAAGATTGGAGATCAACGGTCGAGATCCATTCGGGAATTCACAAGAGATATGAAAATCGTCAGATCTATATAAGTTTCCCAAGGGTTAACTTTGAAGTCCTTCGAACTTCATGCATTCGAGATATTTGGAGTGTGGGGGAGTCAAGATCCCTGAAGGTCGAAGCTAATTGCAGTTGTCCACTTCCCAAGGACACCTGGTAGTAGATCCAAAAGTTGGGAGAGCTATTACTCTAGAGTAAGGGAGTGAAATAGTTTTTGGAGTTGGAATTTTCGAAGTCCTGAACCATGAGATTCATCCTAGCCGTTGATATGAAGGAGGAAACGTGTCAACATATCATATAATCTAGGAGACCTGAAGTCTAAGAGAATAGAGGGAAGAAGTGTTTGATCCCTCCAAAGTCCTGAAGTCAGAAATAGATCTGGGTCATCCGTTTGATGGAGCGTGGTGGTTGTCGATTTGAGTCCTTCGCGAGTTCACTAGTCCGGTGCTCTGGAGGGCTTTAAGTACTAGGAAAGAAGAACTCACAAATCCTAAAGTCTCGGAGTGAATCATGGTCATTGGTCGATGGGGAGGTGTGAGCCATTGATTGTTTGTGGTGTTTTGTCATTCTGACACTCCGGGAGAACTGTGGTGTGGTGCTTCAAAAATTCCTATTGCCCAGAGCTACGAAGCAACTGTGAACCGTTGATCTGGTAAGAGAATAGGAGCCTCGCGATCTACATTCTCTAGTTCAGCACTGCGGGAGCACTGTGTGTTGGAGCAAGAATATTTTCCAAAGCTGAATTCAAGAATTAAATCCCCACTGTAGATTGGAGAAGGCATTGTGAGTCGTCGATCCCAACTGTGGTTCGACATTCCATCACTTCAATGCTCAAAAGGATTGGAGTACCATTCTATTGAGACTCCCAAATCTTGATAGCTTCGAAGTCTCGAATTATTTAGAGACTTGAGTTTTAGCCCATGGGTTTTGGCCCATGGTTCCCAAAAAATATTTGCTAGTGCTAGGGGACCCCTGAAAGGTAGATTTTGGATTCGGGAAAGAGATTTTAAAGGCCTGTGTAGTGAATTTGAGGGCTCAGAAAGAGCCCATGAGCTGTTTCCACTCCTGAAGTCGATCGATCCTGGACCGGGAGGTATCGTAGGCCCAAGGAGTGGGTGGGGGTCTGCATCAAAAMTCCTCATAACTAAAGTAGGGAAAAGGTGGCCCCAACCCACACAAMAAGGRACAGAGAAAATATGGACACTCCCAGGACAACTATTCCAAGCCACAACATAAGAAGGGAAATGAGAAGATGAAGAAGGACATGAGAAAATGGTGTGAATACCATAAAATCACTTGGCACAACACTATAGAATACCACTCCAAGTAGTYAGTCATGGTCGAGCTGAAGGCGTCCGAGTCAGAGTCTGATTTTGATTCTAAATCAAATACAGAAGGAGGGAAGCAGATTATCGATGTTGAACCCAGTGCTACTGTTGCTACCACCAAAGTCTAGGCAAGCAAACTAGAAGAACCAGAGGAAGGGAAACACCTATTTCACTCACATATGTGGGTAAAGGGGGTTCCGCTTCATTTCATTGTCAATAGCGACAGTTAAAAGAACATAATCTTGGAAAAGGTCGTTAAGCGGTTGGAATCATCGACGACACTATACATGCATCCCTACATCATCAGCTGGATTCGCTAAGGAATGGATCATCGTGTCAGCCAACAATGTTGTCTGCCCTATGGAATCAAGCCTTTCAAAGATGGGGTATTGTGTGATATTTGTCCCCTTGAAGTCTGTGATGTTCTTTTAGTACAACCATATTTTTGCAAGAATCATGTTATGTATGAGTCTAGACCCCACAGTTTTATTATTACTTTGGGTAGACAATTGTACATGATACCAGAGTTAGCATCGCCTACCACTATTTCTTTAATCTTTTCTAAGAAATGCAGTAAGGTCATTCATAGACCAGGAAGTTCATCTTCTTTCTGATTCGTGCTCACAGTAAGCAGAAGGTTTCCACCAGATCTGTGGCCTCTACACAGAGCCTCTCTTTGCARCAGAATAAAGTGGATGAGATTGTGGAAGAGTACAAAGACATATTCTCCACACCCACTAGGGTACCGATGCACTGCCAAGTCAAGMATCCAATTGATCTAACTCCCAGTGCACCTCTACCCAATGGACCAATCTATCGTCACTCGCAAATGGAAAATTACAAAATCAAGCATCAGATCCAAGAGCTTMTTCAAAATGGGAACATTGAACCCAAATCCTCCCCTTACATAAGCCCGATTGTACTGGTGCAGAAGAAGGATGGGACCTGGCGACTCTGCATTGATTACATACCATTAAACAAAATCACAGGATTGATGACCTTCTTGACCAAMTCAAGGGGGAAAATTTCTTTAGCAATATTGACCTAAAGTATGGCTACCACCAGCTTCCCATTGAACCAACTGATGTATGGAAGAAAACTTTCAAATATAAAGAAGGTCTCTTCAAATGGTTGGTCATGCCATTTGGCTTAACAAATGCACCAACAACTTTCATGAGGTTGATGGAAGATGTATTGAGACCCTTCACCAACTCTTTTTTTGTGGTATATTTGGATTAAATCCTCATCTTCAACAGAAATAGGGAGGAGCCCATGTGGCGTATTTAGCAGGTTTTGAGCACTCTGTGGCAGTACAATCTATATTCCAACTTGGAAAAATGTTCTTTGGCATGAACAAGGTCCAATACTAGGGCTACATTTTTTATGAGCATGGGGTACATGTTGATCCCTCTAATACCCAATTCATCCATGACATGTTATCCCCGACCACACTAATCGAGCTTCAGAGCTTCTTGGGACTGGCCAACTTCTATCGACAGTTCATGTTGGGATTCTCCCATATTACATGGGCCCTCAACCACATGACCAAGGGAGGTGGTAGGGAAACATTCGTGTGGGGGAAGGAACAACAACAAACATTTTATGATTTGAAGCATATCTTGTTCTCACCTCCAATACTCTCCTTTCCCGATCTGAAAAATCTATTTGAGATTGAAACGGATGCATCTGACTATGTTGTAGGTGAAATTCTCACTCAACATGTTCATCCGGTGGCATACCATAGTGAGACACTCTCAGATACTGTCTGGAAATAGCCAACCTATAACAAGGAAATGTATTCCATTGTACAATCTTGTTGTTAATGGAAACACTACATTATGGGAAAGGAGACGATCATCCACACTGATCATAATCCTTTGTGGTTCATACAGACATAAGGGAAGTTGCAGAACAATCGCCATTAGAAGTTTTCCACCCACCTGCAACAGTTCCATATCAACATCAAGTATAAGATAGGGAGCACAAATCGTGTCACTGACTACCTCATTCGACCTCCCATAAATGCACACGCCATTGTGCTCCATTCCTATGGACATGAGGCATCTAGGTGGCCCCAACTTTATTAGCAAGATCCAGACTTAGCTACCACCTATCAGGTCTTGGGTATAGGCGTGACTGTCACCGATTTTCACATTCAATATGGGTTTTTATTCCATCTGATCCATCTCTATTTTCTTGCAAGTGAGCGTGCAAAGATCATTTTGGAATCCCACTACAGTCAGATGGCAGGACATTTTGGCGTGGAGAAAACTGTCATCGTTCTCCAGAAACATTTTTATTGGCCAAAACTTTGGCAGGACGTCAATAAGTATATCGGATCTTTCACTACCTATGCCATTTCCAAGCCAGCCATCAAGAAGCAAGGATTATACACCCCTCTTACCACCCCTAAGAAGCCTTGGGAATCCATCTCAGTGGATTACATGTCTAGCCTTCCGTCCACCAAGAAATCCATTGAGTGTGTATTTGTGGTCGTTGATCAGTTTTCGAGGATGGCCATCCTCACAGCCTTCGAGAAGAACATCATAGTGGAAGATAATTCCAAGATATTCTTCGAATGAGTGTGGGTCCACTTTGAGATACCACAGACCATCATCTTTGACCAGGACAATAGTTTCCTCAACACATTTTGGTCAAGTTTCCGGTCACCGTTGGAAACCAAGCTCACTAAATCCAATGTTTTCCACCCCAAAATAGACGGCCAAACATATGTTGTCAATTAGATTATTGTGCACATTTTATGTATGTACAAATCTAAGCATCCATGTACATGGGATGAGATTCTCCCCTATGTTCAACACAGTTACAACAAGGCTCTCCATAGCTCCACTGGCCATAGCCCATTTTAGGTGGGATTGGGATTCCACCCTTGGGTCCCATTGATGTTTCACTACCTCTTGCAACCACACATACATACTCTTCCCATGTTCAGTTTGAGACCAAAAAATCCACTAGATTCATTGAGTGGATTTATCACATCTGCCAATAGGTCCATGAGATTTTGCTGAAATCCAATGCTAATTACAAGAAACACCATGATCAACATAGGGTATTGCACCAGTTTCAGTTTGGAGACAAGGTCTAGTTACATTTGTAGAAGGAGCATCTTAAAGGCCCCCATCATAAGCTCCACCCACTTCTCTATAGGCCTTACGCCATCACCAAGGCTATGGGTAGAAATGATTTTGACCTCAACACTCCACCCTTCCCTGGCTTGCACCCAGTGTTCAATGTGGAGCTCCTTCGACCATATTTTGCACCATTATTGGACACCTCAAAGATCGCAGAACAACTAAAACCAACACATATCAAAACTGACTACATGGAACATGCATCCACTGATCAGATAGTGGACACACAGGTCAAGGACACTCGCCATCAAAGGATCCAACTTTATCCAGTTATCAAGGAAAGGCAACGCCTCCACCAAGGAAAGTGGCTCACCCAGGRACAAATTCAGAAGACRTTTCCTCACTTGATGGGGGAACTCAATGCAATGRAGACCATTTCATCCTAAGGGTGGAGGATTGATCCAGGTGGATATTTGTGGCCACCCACCTATTCCAACTGGATCCTCTTGACATTTTTAKTTCAACACGTTCTTCTATAGTTCTTCGTAATTGTGGGTTCTACACTTGTTGGGCTCTATTAATCCCTACACATATTTCAGGTGGATACTGGTAGCATCCCACTTAATCCAACTGAATTATTTTGTATGCTTTCATGTCAGTACATMTTGTTGTACTTCTAAGGTTGTTTTGGGGCCCTAAACAGTGTTATTTTGTCTCGCCACAGTAAAAATTTAGACTTTCCAATGGGCTATCACACACCTAAAAATGTAGACATAGTTATATTTTGATGGCACAATGTGCATTTCTCAAAAATACCTTTCCAATGGGCTATCGCACGCCTAAAATGAAGGTCGTATGCAAAATTTATGACCCCAAGAAGTTGAGGTACCAACTTACCCATAGGGTCCCACAACTTTTGGCGTTTCATCTCCTAGGTTAGGTTTTTGGATTTCTAGGGTTTTGGAATTCATGAGTAATGTTAAAAAGGAATCTAGCTTCTCATTGTAATCATTCTTCTTAGACATATGCACATAGTAGCCACATCTCTTCTAAGAGATAGCTACCACCATTCGAGCAAGTGTTTAGTTCTGCAGTTTTATAGTTTCATCCTATTTGATTTATTCAATAGAAGATATTGTTCACTAGATATCTATGTTGCTCTTCATATCTCTGTGTTTATTTTATTCATTCTATTAATCAGTTGGTTCCACTCCTAAAATACGAATCAGTTGGTCAATGTCGAATGGCTATAACTGGTATTTGATGGTTAGGAAGGGTTCCAAAGGATCCTTAGATCTATGGCTTACGTCACTTTGTGACTTTGGAATGGTTTGTGTATTATGAAGTTTAAACATCCCGAAGTCCTAGACCTCCGAAGTCTCGAAGCCCAGATGGCTTAGCTTCTTTTGAGTGTAACGAAGGGTTCCAGGATCCTCATCATATGGGACTTTGACAAGCCTCTGAGAGATACACTCTTAAATATTAACTGATATTTGGTTAAGTTCGTGAACTCAATATTGAGGTCACTTGGAAAATAAAAAGAGTTTGAAGGAAGTACATTTCGTCTATAAGGCTCGAAATCTATAGCAGAAAAAGATATTTCAAGGGATGGGCTAGTTCAAAGCAGTTTTGTAGAGTCTGTCCCAACTCTGTATTTGTCTATTTTATCCTTAAACAATAATACATTTACATTGTTCTCATGCCATGGCATGGTAATCATAAGTAATGATTAATTACAAGTTGGGGGAAAAAGGGTATTACAATCCCCTCCCCCTTCAAAGGAATACAATCCTAAGTATTCATTCTTAGTAACACCTGTCATTCAACTGCATCAACATTACCTTCTTCTTTTCCCTCATAGTTTGGGACTTTTCTAGATCCTCAACATTCATCGTATGCCTACAATATTGCTTAAAACAAGCATATAAATTCACAATTTTGTGCATAACCATTTTCTTATTGTTCATAGTTTAAGAGGAAAATTTCATAATCCAACACAATACTTGTCTATGCAGTTCATGGATCTGCATCCATATGGATGTCTCGTTAAATTGGCTCATTTTTTTCCCTAACATACCCATTGTGTGCATGATCCCAACCAATAATTGAAATGAATTATCAAATTCTCCTCTTCCTTGTGGTCACTCACCCTCTAGGCTCAGGCTCATGCATCCCCTTCTCTACTATACAGTCCCTTAGGTGATCCATCTTGCCTTGCTAAAGATTTCTYGCATGAGAAGTTTTTTAGAGACTTCATTGAGCCTTATAGTCAAGGCGTCCCTCAAACTTKCTCTGTCGAAGCATCCCTCTGGCCTATGTTACCACAACACAACACCTTCCAAGGCGATCATGACTTATCATGGGGTTCTCATGTCACACGAATATCCTTTTTCATKYTTTTCGGCTTTGACAACCTTCATCTGTCCTCCATAGACAGGTCATTTTCGTCTAACCTGTATCACATGTATGCAAAAACTTTGTGAGACGTTATCACCAATTCCAATTTAGAATTTTCTTGCAAATATGTCACCCACAGATTTCCAAATCCCACATTTTATTTTCAGATCTGTTCCACACAGGAACCAGATTCACAAGTATGGGATTTTCCTTCCCATAGTAGTTTGGTTCAGTAGGCGATTGATATTACTTATGGGCTTACAACACTACCATATCCAAGACCCTTCTTCCTGCAATTTCAGCTTCAATCAGCCAAACAATTTTTTATTTCTCATGGACATTATATTTTCATTGCACACTTGCATTGGTTCACAAACAATTTCAAAATTGTGCATACTAACAATCAAATTCATTTACTCAAAAAGGAATTACCATTCCTTACACATACTTTACTTTAGAATACCAATCCCTTTTAACATGCAATCAAACATCAAATGAATTTAATCAATGTGCCATTGTCCATGGTCACATTCACACACAATGCACCCTTGCATTGATTTTTAGATTGTTACTTTTTTACATTAGGCAATGTTCCTTTGTGGGTTGGAACTCAACCAACCCTTTACCACATGGTTCCTTTATACATATATATATTTTTTATAGCAGGACTATGTTTTTCCTTCTTCAACTGATCATGATCTCAAATCAGCATGCGTGAAACTAAAATTTTCACGTGAACGCATTCAAGAATTCTTATTTCATTGGTAACTAGGGTGCCAACATTCATGGCCACCCAAACTCTTTTTTTCTTTAATACCTTTACAATTTAGTTAAAGTATTGGAATTTCCTCTTTCCTTAATGGGAAATCCATTGTCTGCCCTCTTATGCAAGAATAAATTTCCTCAATGAATTCAGTTCAATGTGCTACCTATGAGCACTTTTGTTCCCAATAACCCTTGATTGGTCAATGTACCCATGATACTACTTATTCATGAATTTTCTTGCAAGGATTCTAAATCAACTTTGACCGGCATGGATACCCTCTCTCTATTATTTAGGTTCTTCTTTTTTAATATTAACCTACTTGGGTAGCAATGGCATATGTTGGCCACTCAAAATTATTTGCATGAAATATTTTAGATAATAAAATACTTCAGAGGGGACTCTTACCAAATCCCTTCATACCTTATGCCACACAGGTGTGAACACTTTTATACATGTTCTAGTTTCCAACACCCTCTCTGATCTTACCTCATCAATGGTGCTTTATGGAGACTTTTAAAGTCCCTTCAACAAATTTCAACAACATCCTTCTCATATTCATCCTTTGCTTGAGGTTGTACATCACTGGTAACTCTCTTTCCCAACAGTTCCAATTTATTTTTATCTATGACATGCATCACAAATATATTATTCGTTATGTAAAATAAAAATGCATGTATCATATCATTTAAATCAATAAAACATTTTCAGATATGCCCCAACATATCTCTATGCACTCTATCACATTACTCCTTAATGTGTTAGCTATTGCAATCACAATCCAATTTTCAATTGTATTCTATAATTATACAACTATCAACATCCTTATGCCAAAACACTTAGTTGCATTAGTAAATCAATCTCTTGTACTGGAGAAATACAATAAACAACAAGGAAGGAGTCAAGGAACTCTTCCTTTGTCCAACTTCTTCTACACAGCCTTGGATTTTCAGTCCAGCTGAGTTATTTTCCAAAGCCTCATTGCCTTTACTTAACACAACTTAAACAAATCTATTCATTCAAACATACTTATTTATTTATTTTCCTTTGTTTTCACAGTTGTTCCTTTTTGAGATTCATAATTTTGTTAAGAAAATCAGATTTTAAAGTGAGAAACGTATTCCTCATTTTCTCATTCTTTGCTTATGCAATCTACTCCCAGCTAGGATCTCCTTGCTCTTTTCCTTGAACAGTCTTGGTTAGGTCCACCTTAACCTTCTTGGATAAATCAACATGCTACAACAACAAGTTTTTTGTTCACAATGAATTATGAACATGTGCTTCCTGCACATTACCATTTAGTTATCATAATGTTCAATGTTCATTTGTTAGTATTCCATTCATGCATTATGTTTTAGAATGTAATCCAAGATATATATATATATATATGCTTGCAGCCCACTACCCAATTCTCAACAGTCATTACGGTTGTGACTTTGTTCTCCTGACATAGTCTTTACACAGTTCCTCCATATGGAACTCCTTCATCATGAAACTTCCTTATTGCATGTCCATCACTATCTGTGAAGGCCTCAACCTTGATTCAACTTCAACTTTATCATTTCATTTGTTTACCAAATATTCCAAAAGGAATTTAAACTTGCATTCTTATGATGCGTTCTGAATTAATGTGCTCATTATCCCATTGTGCTTTCATGCATAATGTTCTTACTACCTACTTCAAAATACTACGTATCTACTACAGACACACTTATAGTTGTATTTTCTATGTCTATTTAAATTTAGTTAGTTCATGATTGTTCATGATCACTTACATGTAGCCTTTAAAATACTAATCGGGTTTCCTTTTATCATGACAACGAAGCATTCCTACTCATTCACTCTTTCATCAATTTATACTAGCATTTCCTGAGGGAATGGAACACATTCCCCTAAAGCCATCATTCAAAACAAAACTTTCATGACTCTTCGGAATATATTCAACCATGCATCCATGGTATTTGTTCAATCTTGGCAAGTGCAATTCTTGCCTTACATTTCACTCATTTAGGCAGTCACATCGTGCCTTTAGTATACATATACTCATACATCATACATGTGCATCACTTTCATGTTTAATATCATTCATTCATATCAGTTTTGTCTTAATATCACTCTTCATATCAAGCAACCTTACAATGTGTTAAATCCATGCACTCAATTATATACAAACATAGCTAAACATTCATCATGCGAGCTCATTGCTTGCACCTTTTCCATGTCATTCATGCACATGGGCATATCAAACTTATATAACCTTTTCCCAAGGATATCACTTCCATTCTTATTACAAGTCTCATAGAGATACTCAACACTGAGCTTCCCTCTCTATCAATAGCTTGCAATCATTCACATGATATCCACATGGAAAGTTTAATAGACATAATCATAACTATGTCCCCCTTCCCATATGAAAACAACCAAGAAGAAGACATTCTTGCCTCAACTACTATAAAATTATTCAACAACCCAAAAATACCAGCTGGGCAATTCCAACAGTGCCCAAGGCAACAAGACAACTTATAAAGATTATTTTTCATTCCTCAAACTATTTTTGGTTAACCAACCCTTTTATCAAGGGAAACCTTTTATATATTCCCTCTCACTACTACTTGAGCATACCAAGCCATACCTTATATGGATACAATTCACCTCTGGATGTCAACCTGACCCATTGGTCATCTAGAAGTGCCCCAACACTTCCTTTACCACATTCAGGATCAACATTTCATTAACCATTTTACCTCATCCTCATGAGGTAATATGTAATCAACGTCATCAACATTTTACTTATGCTGCTATAGGCATATCATCACTAACCATATGATCTATAAACTCACCTTATTTTATATCCAATGACATACCATAATGTGTGTGTGTGTATATATATATGCTCAATATTTTCAATATGCATTTCAGCATATCCTCATGTACCAAGAATTTCTCTTATGCCTATAGTGCAGATAAATTCCACTTGATTACCTCTTTCATAGACTCGCCCTTAATTTAATAGGGATACACACTCCCTTATCACCACCATGATCTTTTGAACTTTCTCATGTCTCTTCACTGCTTCTTTCATGAAGGTTATTCTCAGTCCACATGGCTCCTTTTTACTTGCTTAACCAGGTTATTCCAACAACAATTTTCATTCATTATAGATTAAGTAAATTGATCTTACAATTTCCCATTAGTCCCCTAGTCATGAGGGGTTATACATACAGGGTTTAATCTATTTTATTAAAGTATCAATTTATTATTTCCAATGATCCTATCAATTCATGTTCAATTCCTTTAACCGCGAGGATTTTTTTTTTTTTTGTAAGGGTCTTACTCCTCAAATAAGCAATCACCAAGGTTTCTAGAGGCTCCAACTTCCCACTTTTGTAGGCAACCTCTCAACCTATTCAGTCCATTCACACCTAAGTCTTGTTATTAGTTCCTATCAACATCAACGCACTCCTGTAGGAGTAGCTATCATTCTACCAAAGAAACAATATGCTCCCTCTACTGCACATCCACTTGTAACTTTTCTATTGTAAGAATTTTCCAAAAGGAAACTTCAACAAAGGGGCTTGTGCAGATAATAGACAAACTTTTCTAACGCAAGAGAACTTTTCTAATAGGATTATCTTTGCATTCTTATACCAGTTATACCAATCCTGTGGCTGATTTCTGGCACATCCAGGCCTAGTGTTTAAATCGTGCCCTGATAGATAGAGTAGGGCAGGGTTCCATCCCCTTTAAATATTTTCTAATAAAATTTTAATCGACTCTTCCATGAGCCCATGCAGGCCAAGTATTGTTTCCTACTCTAATACCACTCTGTAACACACCCAACCCCTTCAGTACCCTTTTTAGGGATGGGTTATAATTTTCTCACCTTCCTGCAACTTCTCTGAGTTCCTCAAATAAGGGAACCATTACCTTCTTCTCTCCAAGATATTTCCAATGACTATAAAATTGTCCAAAACCGAGTTCTGAGTCAAACGTTATGGCTCCCTGAACTTCTCGGGTATATTTTTCCAAAGGCCACGTGGCTCTAACTCATTCGTACCATCCTACATGAAAATGACTTGACCCCGGTCGTCAACCTCTTGCGATGACATGGCCATGGGAGGAATGGTTGCAGGGGATATCTCCCAGTCTTCGTGAATACCAAGCCTTTGGCCCTCTGTTGTTCATGTACAGGTCTAAAACATCTCTAGAGACCCAAAGTCCTCAAGTCTCCTTTCACTCCAAAGTCTATGGTGGGATTCGATCCACCCTTAGATCTGACGATTGATAATTGTCTGCACTTAACACAAGGTTTAGACTTAACAAGGGGTGGGAGTCCCACACCATGACCACTCCCATGATGCCACGTGGAACTATCTAGGCACACCACATCATCATGGTGTACGGGGGCCTGTCCAATCAAATTTGGACACTACACCAACGGAAGTTCAACACTTTGACACCTCGACGTTCAATACACTTTCCTACATCCTCGAGTTTTTCCCAGAGTCCCAAAGTCTCAAATTTCTGAATTTCTAGAACTCCCTCCATGTACTCCATCCTTCGATGCTTCAGCATATGGCCTCTTCACCAACACGCCAAATCTCTCGAAGCCCTGAAGTTTCAAAGTCCTATAATTCCTTTCCACGTCCTTTGGCCTTTAGCACTTCGAGACGTTCTCATCCCTTGTGTATTATGTTTCCCAAAGTAGGACTTCACCGAAATACTTACACTTACCCTCCACTAGTTGATCGAATGGTTGAGAAAGGATCCCAATGGATCCTTACATCAACATCTCACAATGCTCCCGAATTTATCTCCACGATCTAAGGGTTGGTGAAATTTCGTTGCTTCGGTACTTTGCGAGTTCGCGACCTTTCCTGTTCTTAACCCTTTGATTTCCCTAAAGGTTTACCTGCCGGAGAGGTCATAGGGGAGATGAACTTTTTTTTTTCAATAGTAGTACCACTTACTCTATCATTTCACTATACTCAATCTAATGGTTGAGATATACCCTTCCAAGTCATTGATCTAAGGACCCTTCAGGGTCTATCTCCGGAGTTGGTCATTGACTAGATTCCGACCGCTTGCAAGTCTTTCACACCCGGAGTTGGTCAACGTTGAATGACCACAACTGGTATCTGGCGATTACGAAGGGCTCCAAAGGATCCTTAGATCTATGGCTTGTATCACTTTTGACTTCAACATTCAGGGATTCCGACCACTTCCAACTCTTTCATGCCTGGTGTTGGTCAACGTTGAATGACCGTAACTGGTATAATACGATCAAGAAGGGTTCCAAAGGATCCTTATATCTATTCTTTGCATCAATTCGCAACTTCAGTAGGGTTTGAGTATTGTGAATTTTAAACATCACAGAGCCTCAGACCTCCAAAGTCCTAAAGCCCGGATCACTTAGCTCCTTTTGAGAATAATGAAGGGTTCCAGGGTCCTGGTCATATGGGACTTTGACAAGTCCCAAAGAGCTACACTCTTAAATCTTAACCGAGATTTGGTTAAGTCTGTGAACTTGAGCCTGAGGTCACTTTGAATAAAAATGGTTTGAAGGAAGCACCTTTTGTCTACAAGGCTCGAAATCTATAATAGAAAAAGATATTTTAAGGGATGGGTGAGTTCAAAGAAGTCCTGTAGAGTCTATCCCGACTCTGTATTTGTGGATTTTATCCTTAGAAAATCTTTTGGAGGATTATCACATATATGGATTTAGATAGGGGGTCACTTGCCACATGCCCCAAATTCATTTAAAACCCATTAGTAACATTTCTCCCTGGCTAAACATGATTTAAAACAAAAATCCATTGACGGGGTCTAATATTCGAACTTTACTTCAAATTTCCACTCATCCAGGCTGTCCAAATCACAATTATCTAGCATCGAAATAAGATAGAATATTATTCCATCATCCTTCTATATCCAGGATGTATATGTATATCACAAGTACAAGCATTCAAATCATGCATTTCAATTCATTTATATAGAGTCTATGAGTTACTTATCTATATTGTAAATTAGAGGTACCAAACTAACGATGGGTGTTCTCCTTTCCACCCAAGCGTAGGATCATATGCATTCACTCTTAACACTTTGGCCACCCCCATGCCAAGCCATGATAGCACCTGGAAGTTCACTCTTTTCCTCAGGTCTTCTAGAAAATCCTGAAGATGACTCTTTTTTCCCACAGGAAGCTAACAATCGGGTTTTTTGTCCACCAAGCAAGGGATCCTTCCATGATCACTCACTCAATCACACAGCTCCATTTATCAACTTGATTAGAAAACATGGTCCAATATCTCTTGTAACCAAACCAAATTATTTTTTCAGTTCTTCTTCTGAAATCGAGAGTCACATGCGCTCTTCTTCTTTCTGAATTGTCCTTCGACCCATTCCTCTATATCCTCTTCTTCTTTCCTTCTTATGTATTATTGCACGCCTCCCCCCAGGAAGGTTATGGACCTGTCCTATTCCTTGTATCATAAGGAACTCAGGTCAATCTAGGCATGCATGAATACTGCACTTTGTCATACTTCGGGCTGACAAATTTTCTATCTTCTCAGTGAGACCCTCCATGCTTCCATTCATTGGGGTAGTTGGTCGTTCAACCACTAGTCCTTTTCTCATTAAATTATTTTCCCTTGGGATCGTGATGATGTTTATTATTCGATATCAAATATTTTAGCAAAGAGGATGGGTCCATCTTGGCATCATGAACCCTCTCTGCAGGTTTCCTCACTTTTTCCTCTACTGGTATAATGGCTAGTTCAAGGCTTCACCCCCACGGTCATTCGTTGGCAATCTAAAAAATAATACATCTACATTGTTCTCATGCCATGACATGGCAATCATAAGTAATGACTAATTACAAGTTGGGGGAAACATGGGTATTACAGTTACTAAAATCCATAAATGGATAAGAATTGTCCCATGTAGTAGATCTATGGTTAGCAAGGCTCCATAGGGATAAGTGTAATGTCCCCGACCCAAAAGCCTCTACCGGGCAATTCTACCTAACGACTGTATCTTTGCTACATCCATCAAAAGAAACTTTCATGCTCTGATACCATTATGTGATATCCCCAACTTTAATCTACTAGGTTATGACACACATAGATACCTGCAGAAACAACATACACATCCATATAAACATAGAAGTGAAAATTATCATCTACCTACATATAAACATATACAGATGACATATTCTAATAATACCCAGATTAATGCGGAAATAAAAGTAAGCCTACACATACAACATATACAATATATCCAGGCATTACTCATCAATTATATCACATGTACRATTACAAAACATGTAAATGAACATAGAAATGGGTACTTATCTTTTAATAGATGACCACCAACTGCATGCAAACCTTCCACGAACCTCCCAGMCATAGACCACACTRTTCCTCAACACACTCTCTCACCTGGAGAGAGTTTCTCACAGGCTTGACAACTTGCCTCTTCTATCCAGCTCCTAAGTCTAGCGGGTAACCTCCACAACAAAAATTGGGTATGGGATCTCGTAATGATAGCAAGCCACACTAGTCCAGAGAAAACATGGGTAGAAAAAGAAAAGGCTAAGGCACGATATGGATYAGACACTACGTGGTCGTGTTGTGCTTCACAGGAAAAAATACTTGCYTCATAACACAGGTGTACGAGTTTCAGAAGTTGCAGAGATTGACGATGGAGGCAATGGTCGGTTGTGTCAAGGCTCTATCTATCTCAGTGCGTGCATAAATGGGGAGTATGGATGACTTCTAGAGTGGCGACCATCGTGAGAATTGTGAGAGAACCCCAACGAGCTGACTTTTCCCACCTAAAAACTGCATGCACCCAAGTTGACACATGTCTTACTAAAGATGCATGAGCTCCACTTAACACTCATTCCCTTTCCCCAGAAACTTAGGACAACATAGTTATGTCAAACCTTAGCCTCTAGCAAATAATAATATAATATTATTCCTTTAAAGGTAATCCCTCTAGCTTAGCCCCTTCCCCTTCCCTACCTAATGGATCTTAGTTCCCCATAACTCTTTCTTCATGATCGGTCTACACGCAGTGATGTATAATTTTTATTAATGATCTGCATAATTACATATACAAAACAGGCTCATGTCCTTAGCATCCTAGGCTCTCTTGCCTAATCATCACATAAGCCTCCTAGATTATTATAACTCGGCTCACCATCCTAACAAACATGTTTACAATTCACAATTACAATTGGGGCTCTATCAGGGGATATTACAATAAGGGTCATCACAGAGTGAAAAACTTTGAATAGTCATGAATGACCTAAATTTTCTCCACCCATCTAGATTGATGATTCATGTTCCATTGTGGCAAGAAATATTTTTGGGGACTTGAGGGTCATGTAATGTTGTGAATGGTCCTAATGAGATCCATCGAGACCATATCTATGATGTAGGTTGCATCAAGAGGGAGGGTAAGCTCATTGAAGGATGAAAAAGTTTGAATTGCCATGAATGGTTGAGATCTACTATGCTAAACCAAGATCTACAACTCATATTCCTAACCTAATTTTTGGCTCATTTTTCTCCCAATAGTCTATTTAAGAGATATTGTTTTCATTTACATAAGGGATTTAGCAGAGGTTCAAATTAACAGAAAAGAGAGTGAAATAGAGGAAAGTGGCCATCTGAAATGAAATATATTCCTAGAGTATCATTGTTTTTGTTGCAACAAGTAACATTCTTATTCTTTTACTTCTCTTCTTTCACGCCATTTTTCTATGTAAGCATTATTTGAGAAAAGGGATGCAAGGAGGCCTAGGACAATGATTTTATAGTCCCAACCGTAGGTGCATTTATTGTATAAATGAATGTCTATTTTAGGACTGATATTTTATAGTCCCCAACACTAAATCTATTATTTTATAAATGAATTGTTGGGTTTATCATGTAATCAGTACCCATGCACATTGCCACTAGCAAAGTAATAAATCTCAATCAAGTTACACTAGTTTCCGTTTCATTTTATATTTCACATGGTGTTGAATAAAACAATGGATCTATGCTTTCCTTGTCCATTTTGGTTTTCTATCTAATGTATATATGTTAGGAAATTAGTTCAACCTCCTCCAAAGATCATATTGTTTCATTTTCTCTCAGTTATTTGTTAATAAAAAGTAGACTATGATGTCTTTGGTTCAAAAATCATTCCTATAGTTGAAACCTATTAAATCCTTTTTTTTTTGGCTTCTAGTTCACCCTCAAACCATACCTACACATTTTTATCTTCTTTTAAATAAATTGAAAATACAATAACATGCATCATTCTATCCCAAACATAAATACAACCAAAGCTTCATTAAAAAAGTTGTTTTAGTGTGACAGGTTAGTTTAGATAGCTTCATGACAAATGAGGGCATCTCCTTTGGCTTGAGTGCTAGCTCGAAGGCCTAAAGTGGCACATGAATGTATTCCTACAGACTATCGACTATACCCTAACATTGATACCCTTAGTGAGAATAGAGGGGAGAAACCTAGGGAGCAATTAAAAGGACTCGTACAAAGAGAAAGGCTAAGTAAATACAAAATTGAAAAAGTAAACAAAAAACAATAAGGAAATTTATAAGGAGAAAATCGTCATGAACCATGTTGATTTCTATTTGTTCTCAAAAAAACCAAAGGTTGAGCACAATGCCTTAAAATGAAAGAGCATATCTAAATTAATGTTCCCTTAGTCTTTTCCAATAATGATGAATCCCTTAGTATTTTCGGATGAATTATATAAGATAATGCCTTAAAATGAAAGAACATTTATAAATTAATGTTCCCTTAGTCCTTTCCAATAATGATGAATCCCTTAGTATTTTCCAATAAGGATGAATTAGATAAGATATTTGAGAAAAGTTTAACCATGTTGTTTTTTACTTGCAACCCTTATGGTGATTGATACTTGAATGGAAGCTTTTTCAAGCTTTGTGATTTTGATATTTTGTACCATGAAAGATATGAGTAGCTAGATGAAAACATTCTATTAAATCCATATGATATATGGATTTATGTCAATAATATATAGTCTAAAATAAAATAATTAAGATTATCATAATATACAACTTAGATATAAATCAATCCTACACAAAGAAAGTGTGGTTCATATGAATTCTTATGAATCTGGGCAAACATAATCATATACACATCATATACACTTAGAGTGATGAATTTCCTAATATATTAACATACAATCTTATATTCATATAAATTTAATAATTGTTTTCAAATTAATCAAGCACAGAGCATTATAACCACTATAAATTACTCTACAAATAAATAATAAACCTGTGTAAAGAACCTTCAAACCGCCCTAAGATATATGTTTATGCATAATGTGCTAACTTTTAATTAATTAATACATTACAGAGTAACTATATCGACTAATGATTAACCTGACTATTTTAGCTCATTCACACTATTCCTCTAACATATGTTATACATAACATATGTTATGTTATAACATATGTTATATTATAACATATCTAACTATACCTTTCCGCTTCGCGATGACCATACATCATCCTTTCCTCTTGATCAATGTCAATGGTTTATCTTGATCCAGTGGATCCAAAATTTCACTCACAGTTGCATTTGTTGACCTAGCAGCTTTAGTTCGAGCAGATTGAATTTCATTGCCTCGGGGGTAGGTTTACCACCATAGCCAATAGGGACCAGTTGAGTGATGGATGCACAGAGGGGCTCCCCCTTCTTTGGTTGGGGGAGCGAGCCCAATTCCACCTAGCAAGCATGTATGTGTGTTATGATAGTTTGTCTGGGTGGTAAGTTGTTGAAAGTCCCATGCCACTCTTCCTTCACAGAATCTCGTCGTTGACTCTCTTGATCCCTCAACAATATCTAACTATACCGTAATCTCATTAACCTAATTAACAACCTCTCAATTATTAACCCCTAGACTATCAACTAACCTCTCTATAAAAACTATGGAGGATAACCTCTATATTCACTCCTATGTTTAATTAAACTAAAGAGAGTGACCTCTATATTCACTCCTATGTTTAATTATTGACCCTTAGATGATCAATGAAATAAAATAAATAAAGATATCTCCAACACATGTATCCTCAACCATAATCAAACCAAACTATGGATTTAGGAGTGTGGAATTATTTTGTTTTCACTACTACAAAGTTATTTACATAATAAGGATAAAACGATTCATATACAAAATAATATTAATATAATATTTACTTTTTATTTTAAATTTAATTTTCTTAAAAGTGTTAATAGGAAATATATATTTATGTGTATGTGTAGGTAGGTAATTAAATAAATAAATTTGATTTATTCTTTAAAATATTAAATATTTGAAGCGAAGAAAATTGTACTTTACTAATGTTTTTTGGATTTTTCTTTTTCCCGAATTATTTAAATGAAAATGGTATTAAGTCCAATCACAATAACAGTTGATAATCCCATAGGATTTTATGAAATAAAATAAATAAAAATGTCTCCAACACATATATCCTCAACCATAATCCAACCAAACTATGGATCTAGGAGTGTGGAATTATTTTGTTTTCACTACTACAAAGTTATTTACATAATAAGGATAAAATGATTCATATACAAAACAATATTAATATAATATTTACTTTTTTTTTTATTTTGAATTTTTATTTTGAATTTCCTAAAAGTGTTAATAGGAAATATATATTTATGTGTATGTGTAGGTAGGTAATTAAATAAATAAATTTAATTTATTCTTTAAACTATTAAATATTTGAAAAAAATTATTCTTTAAAATATTAAATATTTGAAGTGAAGAAAATTGTACTTTGCTAATGTTTTTTTGGATTTTTCTCTTAGATGAAAATGGTATTAAGTTCAATCACAATAACCATTGATAATCCCATAAGATTTTATGGGATTAGATATTGTGACCTCCCTAAGCATTATGTCTTAGCGAAAAGAAAGAATCAAATCAAGTAAGTTATCTCTTAAGAAAAAAAAATCAGATAAATAAATTTCCCTTACCCTTTTACATATTTAGCTTTCAAGGAAAATGGTACCTTGCTAATGTTATGGTATTTCCCTTACCCTTTTACATATTTAGCTTTCAAGGAAAATGGTACCTTGCTAATGTTATGGTACATTGTTAGTGATATATGGATTTTCCCATGTTTCTCAACTTTTCAAATGAAAATCCATAATATTAACCACCAATACTAATTCTAATCACCACTAATAATTTTATATAAGTTAATAATAATTTTATATAACTTAATAAGAATGAATATTATAACTTACTTGTAATTTAACTAAATATTATGATTTAACAAAAAAAAATATCAAACCAACCCAACCATTCCAATGAAGATCAAATCATAAAAACTTATTTTAACAAATATTTGTACAACTAACCCATAAAACTATGTAATGAAGATCAAATCTCAAAAACCTGCTTTAACAAATATTTATACAACTAGCCCATAAAACTATGTAAATTAAATATTTCCTAAACCAAAAGATCGTTGATCGTGGCAATTACATAATGTAAATAATCAAAACAAGATGATATGTGGTGGACAAAAAGACAAAGAGAAGGAAAGATCGTTGATCGTGGCAATTACATAATGTAAATAATCAAAACAAGATGATATGTGGTGGACAAAAAGACAAAGAGAAGGAACTAGGATTAACAAGTGACAAAGCGAGGTAAATAAATAATGACACATGTTAGCCATATAACTATAAAATGGCTTTGACGAAATGAATCCTACCAAGAAGGTCATGTAAGTGAAGTATTTCCTAACCTAAAAGATCCCATGCGTGAGGCAAGTACATAATGCAAACAAGATGAATAGCAACTGCTAGTCCTTGCCTTAAGGGAATAAAAAACAAAATAACGTGTTGCATGCCCAAGATTCGATGCAGTATCCATTGAAATATGTGAATTCATTCCGTTGTAAAATTCACAACATAAGTAGGGTTTCAATGGTAAGGAGACAACACTCTAATTCTCTCTTAAAACGCTTTAACCTTCGAGCACGGGTAATGATAGATGCTATGAGGCAAATTCTTCATTCTTCAGAGTTACCTCATCATCTCATACGTTTTCTCACTTGATAGGAATACAAAGAAGATTACCATGGCCCTTGCGCAAGGATGACACGCACAAATCGAGAAATGGTCCAAATTTTTCGGTGGAATAAAAAGTTTTAATAGGTATATTTGAGGTGGGAATAGGTTTTTGAAAACCTGCCACTGTTTAGAGGACTTTAATGGCGCTGGTGCCATATTGATGTTGGAACCTGGAGAACCTTGGGACGTATATTGAGGACTTTGGGATTTTTTCTTAAATCAGAGTAAGACTTTTAACAGGGTCCACTTTGGCAATAGCTCTTGATGGCACTCTGGCGTTTGGAGGATCTGGCGTTGGTATTTCTGGCGGTGTTACTGGAGGCTCTTAGAACTGTTTTTTTAAGTTATTTAGTGCCGGCAATGGGGGGCATATTTTGGCAGGTAGCCTCTATTTTAACCATTTTGTAGTCCGTTAGATTGGAGGTGATATTGGTGCACTAACTTTGGAGGACCCACTAAGACTTACTTTCACTTGGGCCTCTCTACTTTCTCTTGGATTTGACAGGGGCATTACTACTACTTTCTTGTTTGCCAGGACTTACATTAGTTCTTTACTTGGCTTTAACTGTTTTCTACTGAACCTTGAGGCTACCTTGGCTTTCCCCCCCAAGGAGGCCCCAGTTGAAGCTAGGTAGCTTACACTCCTTAGTTTTTGTAGCTCCCATGACAGAAGCTGTCATCAACGCACTTATGAGTGTGGCTGACAAGGAAGCCTAGGAGAAGGCGGGCTTATTTAATCCGCTTGTAGCGCATTTAAACTTTGCACAACTTTCAACTCAAGAGTTATTACCCTTGGATACAACGCTCCTCTTGGCTTCGTTATCACTTTGTCGTAAGGAATTAGCTCCATTTGTAAAGTCTGATATTCGTTGCTCTGCACATACACCTCCTATGAGTGCAGATGCTAGCAGAGTTTTCAAGCGTCCCAACTGTGTAACTACGCCACTACGTGGTGGTGCTAACCTTGTTGCTCAAAAGTTTGCTCCCCGAAGGTTTTTTGATAAGAAACCTTGGCTACCAAATCGGAAGTGACGCAAAATGGTGTTGGGGGACGACCTTGGCTTGGAGGAAGCAGTTACTTTAGCATTGAATGCCCTGGTCGGCAGGTTCTTGTACCGCTTGTGGTGTACTACTCCACTATTTACCTGGGTGAAGATGAATTGGTTACCCATTCTGGGTTATGCGCCAAAGATTTTCTTCTTACTGAGAGGCTGGTTCGACTTCAAGTTTCAATCGTTGGATGACGTTGCGAAAATTATTGATAGGCTCTAGTCTTATGACGAGTAGAGCTTGATGCTCAAACGGTGGAGTATTTTTGTTGACCCCACTCAAGATTATTTCCAGTTTAGGCACTTGTGGGTTCTCCTATCTGGTTTACCACAAAATCTTTGGAATGTTAAGGCTCTGACAGCTATAGGGAATTGTTGGCACAGGAGCAGACCCAAGGTTCAAATCTTACAACGCACCAAGAAGCCCTAACTACTGGCCCTTTTGGCAACACCTACGAAGCAGATGCAGTCTCATCCGAAGTAGCGATAGGGGGTTGCAAGACACCGGTGTTTACAACCAAAGGAAATGCAAAGTGAATCCAGGACAAAAACACACAACAATCTAGTTATTCTTTACCACTCTTAATCTTACTTCGCAAGTTAAATCTCTCATCTAACACAACAATGCAATAACAATATAACAAATGACAAATAAAACAACATCAATCATAGAGAACAACAAGATATACGTGTTTCACCCTCTCCCTAGAGCTACGTCCACAGAACTGTGTTTCTTGATATATTATATGAAAACATACAGTTCTATATGTGCACTTAGCTTGCATATCTCTCTCTCTCTCTCTCTCTTTCCCCCACTGTGCACCCAGCTACAAGGTTGATCTTCACACCCAGCTGAAGATCTTACAATACAGTCTCAATATTGTTCTCAACAAATATCAATAATGAACAACAACAACC
>JASDQU010681836.1:46644-66293 GCA_032191745.1 Picea mariana | reverse complement strand
TACCTTTCTGCCCATGTCCTCCACTATTTCATCTTGTTGTACATTGTGAACAGTCCTTCATTTTTCACCTCTGTGAGGAAAATCTCTGAACATGTGATCCCCTTATACAACCCCAACATTGAATAGTTGGTTGCCTTGTACTTTGACTCTCTGTGTCAATTGTTCTAGGTTCTTTAAGAGTTTTTTGTCCCTAAGGATTTTTTCTGAAGAATGGTGACTTGTATCCCTTCTTCTTTTGATCCACCTTGAATTTATTTTTGGTCTTCCCAAGGTTTTTGGAATGTTAGCCTTGATTTTTTTTTATCATATAGGCATTTAGCTCACCTTATGGTCTCCTCCAATGTCTTGGGATCATCATATTGTATTTTGTCACTGATAAATGATGGCAATCCACTCAAATACCTTTGAATCTTCATTGTCTCATCCTTGATGAAAGAGACATACTTCAGCAGTTCTAAAAACCTTCCCTTATATTCATCAATGGTCATACTCCCAAGCTTGAGTTCAAAGAACTCTTTCATTTCTTGTCATAATATCTCTTAGTCAAGTATTTCTTCTCAAAATACCTCTTGAATTCCCTCCAAGTAACACTTTTCTCTTTAATGTGTTGCACCTGCTCAAGCTGATCCCACCACATGGATTCCTTTCCCTTGAGTTGATAGATGGAAATTCTACCCTCTGCATGAGAAGAATAATTATGCAATTGAAAATACTTTCTCATGCCCAACAACCGTGTCTCTGCATCTCCATCCTTCTTGTGCTCACCATCAAAAGTAGGAGGCTTGATTTTGTTCATTTATCCTCATAGCTCATCCACCCCATAACTCTTATGCTTCCTGACAGGGGATGGACTTGATCTGTTGTGTTCCCTCTTATTGGAATTCCTTGGGGAGTGATGGTGATGTCTTCTAACACTTCTTGATTTTATTTTCTCATCATGAGACTTGTGACTTCCTAATTTTCTCGAGCCACTCTCCTTATTCAATTTCTTTTATATTATGTTCAAGCTCTGTAATAACTTCATGTTGAAGTCATCCTGCTACTCCTTGGATCTCATAAGCCTTTCATTATCATCCTTTTGGCTTTGGACATCCTTCTGCAAATTTTTAATGGTCTCTGCCATATTCATGTTTTCATTCCTTTCTTCTCCATGTCTATTGGAGTTTGTCCCTTCGATGCTCAAATGGACATCCATCCCCCTCACTTCATCTTCCTAGCTATAATTACCTCGTGCCTCTTCCATTACTTTGGAATTTAAGTTGATCTTGGTCTAGTTGTTGTTATCTCTGTAGAATGTGCAGCCAACAAAACCTTGTCAGGCTAACTGTTTTAAAAATTTCATGAAAATGTGAACCATTATGGTTCACTAATATATATATCAGAATTCTTTCTTCTGATTTCCTAGAAATTTGAATGCCTTGATCAATTTTGTTAGTGGATAATTATATTCCACTTTCCAAGACCTTTCCAACTCCTTCTCACATGCTCAATTCTGAGTCTTGAGCAGAAAGTTATGGCTCCATGGAGCTAGTTGGGTCTTATAAATTACACTTCACTGTTTCTGTTGTATCTTTCTCATAAAAGCTCTGTTTGACGGACAATTTACACCATTAGAAATATCTATCTTAACTCTTTTATTTGAGCTATAGAGACAAAGTGTTCCTTGGCACACTCTGTGCCTTGGAACACTCTATTCTCGTGGTTTTTGAGTTGCTAAAAATGCTCTTAAGGCCCTCAAAAACGAGCTGCAAAAAGGTGACGTTCAAACAATATAAAACGTCGCAAAAATTTGTTGGTTTACTACTATTCTTCACCCTTCAAAAAAATTCGCACACACAAATTTCAATCTATGCACCTGTATTTACCATGTTCTGCAACATCACAAGGTAAATCATGCTTCGTGCACTTTAAAACCATTGTGTATCACTTCTTTGTTGCGCCAATAACTTGCATGCACTTTTGTGTCGTGTGCCAATATCTACCGCGTGTAGTTTTGGTTCTTGCACTATTACCCATTGCACACAATTCTTTGTATCGTGAACTGATATTCCACATGAATTTCACTCTATGCATTGCACCATGCCAAAGTTCAATATGCCCCCACTGTGCACAATAATATGCGCGCACCAACCAAAATCCTATGTGCTTTGCAATACTGCGCACACCATGTGCACCATTACTACATGTGTGCACACCACGAAATGATAAATTTGTCGTGTGCATCCGCACACAATATTCCTCCGCGCAACACCACAATTTACCATGTGCACCTGCGCGCCAACATTTTTCCGTGCGGTACTAAATTTTTATCGCACACACCAACACGCTATCATTTTTCCACGCAGCACCAAAATTTAATGTGCGCATCAGCACGCCAATACCTTGTCATGCAGTGCCGAATTTTACCTATCTCGAGCTTTTCACTGCTCCACATGAATTTTTGGTGCGCCCAACTACGCACATTCACCTTTATGCACATCGATTCCTTGTGAATTCTGCTGCAAAAATTAGGTCTTTTCCCAATTCACCATAGACATTCCGCAACTATAAAATTCGTTCAATTTCACCCCGATAACACTAGCTCAACTATGTAATAACAGATCATTGTGGGTTGACATTTCTAGAATGAATTTTTCCCAAAATCAATTCACAAATTGGGAATTTTAACTATACAAATCCCTCCAACTGTCATGGATTCACTGTAACTTCAAATTCAACCAATTCCAGGTCTGAATTTACTAGAACAGATATTAAATCAGTAATATCTCATCACTTGGCTGAATTTCTCCATTTTCTCATGAATTCAACCACATAAATTGGGGATTTTCCCCTTTTCCGCCTAGTTGTTGTTACTTTTTACCATGGACGTTCTACAAACTGAAATTTGGCCACTTCGAAATAAATCCTCTGTGATATTTTGATTCAACTCAACTTTCTCGACCCATCCAGGCTCAATGTTGAAAACTGAAGCTCTGATACCATATTGTAACATCCTCGACCACCCATGGCTAGGCCACGCTACGACAAAGAACACTTGCGTTCTCTCTGTGTAACATACTATAACATACCCAGCTTCTATTCTGAGCTATGCCACATAAAATTTTCTAACTGCATGCATTTAAAACATACACACACAACACTCTTGTGTAAGCTTTATATATAAACGTAACAGACAAATACATTACGTAAATGCATAGTTCACATTGAAACAATAGTAAACATAGACATGCAGCATATACATGAAATACCCAAAAACCTACAGACAGTTATAACCACACATATAATATACCCATAAAATAAACGCGTAGATAACAATGCATCATGTAATTTTATCACACAGTTAACACTTATCTTTTTAATAATATCACCAACTGCGTGCAAACCTTCCACGAACCTCCCAGCCTTAGACCACACTGTTCATCACTCTCAACAGTGAGTCACCCCTGAGCTGGGACTAAACTCTACCTGGGTAAAGGGTTCCTAACTAGGCTAATGGCTCATGGAAAATAGGAAAGACTCCATCGTGGGTGCCTACTCAAACTAACATCCCATAGTCTCCCATTCCCCACATGCCTGTCCCATTCAAGGTAGTGTGCCCCTTCTCTGCTCAACAGCCCCTCGGCTGCCCCACTTCCCTTCTAGGGCTTTAACAATAGGCTGTACAGGAAGTCTCAGAGCCCTTTAGTTGAAGTTTAGCACCTTTAATCAATTCCCAACAATTCTCTCACACAGAGAGAAATTGCTCACAGGCCTGACAACCTGACTCTTCAATATCCCACGGGCCTAACAAACCACTTATTCATTCCATCTTCCCAGCTAATCAACTACACCAACCTCTGTTGCCATGGATACAAGTTCAGATATAGTGAAATGAATGTCTGAGGATAACTGACTGCATGAGTGAAAATGGTCATGGAAATCATGGCTGAATGATGGAAGGAATGATGGAAAAGATGATGGTCCGAATGATAGGGGGGGTGTGAAAATGAACTAAGTCCCAACAATATGTATGCATGTCCCAAAATTGACACTTGTCATGTTGGGAGCTACTTTGGTCCACTTGTCCCCAACTTTAGAACTTAGAATAAAATAATTATCCATACTTTATGATTAAAGAAATATTAATATAATATTCCTTTTTGGCTCAAGCTCCGTAGCTTATCCCCTTTCCTTAACTTAGCCCCTCCCTTTCCCTAACTAGCGGATTTTAGTCCCCCATCTTTTTTATTTTGGTCGGTCTGTGCACAGCGATGTATTTTATATTAAATATGAGACATGTACAAAAATAGGCGGACTGGCCTTTAACATCTAAGCTCTCTGGCCTAATCAAAACATAATCATCTTATATTTTAATAACTGGCTCAACAGCCTATAAAATATATCATATACACAAAGGCTCCCTGGCCTCAACAACGCACACACTTAATATGTTGCACGCAATATCCTAGAATGTGCAGACTTCCTCCTTTTAATGTGCAGTACATGCACGCACTATGCCATGAAATGTGCATACAAAAATGATATCAAAACATCTCACCAGCTTAAGTACATTTGTATTTACATTTACAATTGGGTTCGGCCTTAGGGATATTGCACATGGTATACCCAAGACAATTGTGTCTGATAGAGATCCTAAATTCACGTCAAATTTTTGGAAAGGATTATCTAAAGTATTTGGAACGAATTTGAATTTTAGCATAGCTTATCATCTAGAATCTGATGGGAAAATAAAGAGGGTGAATCAAGTGCTTGAAGATATGTTGAGGATGTATGTGATGGATAAACCATCAAAATGTGAAGAATATATACACTTGGTAGAGTTTGCTTACAACAATGGGTACCAAGCATCTCTAAAGATGATCCCATTTGAGGCACTTTATGGAAGAAAGTGCAACACACCTATAAGTTGGGACAACCTAGTAGATGGAGAAGTGGTTGGGCCAGATTTGCTTAAGGAAATGGAAGAGAAGATGCCAAAAATAAAGAAAAATTTAAAGGTTGCTCAAGACAGGAAAAAAATCTATGTTGATAAGAGAAGAATTCACAATGAATTTAAAGTGGGTGATCATGTATTCCTGAAAGTGAAGGACAACAAAAGTTCCTTGAAGTTGGGAAATTGTTCAAATTTGGCAGTTCGTTATTGTGGGCCATTTCAAATCCTAGAGAGGATTGGGCCTATAGATTATATGATTGCATTACCTGCATCAATGTCTATTCATAATGTATTCCATGTATCATTTCTCAAGAACTATATGCCTGATGCTAATCATGTTATTGATTGGAATGTGATTCAGGTGGAGCAATAAGGCACTTTTCAAGTGCATCCGGTGTGCATTTTGAACCAAAATATCAAGCATATTTGGAATCGAGCTATAGAGCTAGTAAAGGTCCAATGGGCCTGGTACGGTCCCGAGGATGCAACTTTGAAGCATGAATATGCTATGTGGGAAGAATACCCATATCATTTTGAAGATTTTTGAAAATCTTGATGGTAATATGTAAATAAGATAAACTAAGGACAATGAATAAATAAGGGGAGGGGAATGTTATACGCTAAGACCGAGCCCCTGCTAAACTGTAAACATGTTTTCCAATTGATTATAAGCTAGGAGGCTTATGTGATGATTAGGACGGAGAGCCTAGATGCTAAAGGCTAGTGAGCCTATTTTTGTATATGTAAACACTCATATCATTAATATAAATACATTGTTGAGTGTATACCAACCACAATAAAAGAGTATGGAGGACTAAGATCCACTAGGAAGGCAAAGGGAGGGGCTAGGAGACTAGGAAAAAAAGGCTACACTTGAGGGATTAACTCCAAGAGAATATTATATTATTATTTCCTAAAGACTATGGTGAGGATAATTATTTTATCCTAAGTCTTATGAAAGAGAGACTGAATCACAAGTGGAGAGAAAATGCGCTCCAGGAGAGCCATGTTTCAATCATGGTGCATGCAAATATATCTGGGGAAAATAAGTTTGTTTTTGGATCTTTTCCCATTCACCTATGCTTCCAGCCATTCACACAAGAAGCCATTGACTCAATCAGTAAAAAATCTCCATGCCTCATTCACCTATGGAACCTGTAGACACTCTAAGCTACCCCATACATTCTTGTTACTAGCAGTAATCATACCATCCTGGGAGGAGTAGCGCCCATGTACCTTGGTATTATGGGAAAATCCTAAACCATGCTCATTTTTTGTTTCTACATTCACCTGTGATGGTTTCTAGTTGAATAAAAATATGGGTTGAAGAAGCAAGTTGTCGAGCCCATGGATTGAAGAAGAAGGTTGTCAGACCTATGATAATTTCTCTCCAGGTGAGAGATTTTATTGGGGAATTGATTTTCCAGAGGGAGCTCAACTACAACTATAGTGCTATGTGAATTCTTGTTCGGTCTATTGTTGAAGCCATAGAAAGGAAGTGGGGTAGTCGAAGGACTATTGATCAAAGAAGGGGCACACTTCTTGGGGTGGGATAGACATGTGGGGAATTATAGGTTGTAGGTTGTTTCTGTGAGTTGGCTCCTAGTACGAAATCCTTCCTTTTGACTGTGCAACTTCATGTTGTCTCAGCCTAGCCTAGGAATCCCTTTACCCAGGTGGATTTTAGTCCCAACTTGGGGGTGACCCACTGTTGAGAGTGATGAGAAACATGGTCTAAGGCTAGGAGGTTTGTGGAAGGTCTACATATAGTTAATGGTATTCTATAAAAAGATAAGTATCAATTATGTGTTCAATTTCATGTTGTGTATTCATACATGTCTTATATTTATGAGTATTTCATGTATATGATGTATGTATAGGCTTACTGTTATTTCTACATTAATTTATGTGTTAGCAGAATGTAATTGTATGTTTAAGTTTTAAATGTATGATGTTCTGCAAGAGTTACTATGTGGAATTTCCCAGCAGGTCTATGGTTGGGTATGTTACAATTTTGAATATCATAAACAAGAGAAGTTTGAAATCGTGGCATTCCCCAACCTAGAAGGTCCGAGGTGTTCTACACTATTGGAAATAAATATTGAACTGCTCCATAAGATCCTTTTCCCATCAAGGTTCTTGTCTTTCTTAAGTTTATCCCACCACATGGATGTCTTTCCTTGCAAGTGATAGGTTGCAATTCTTGCTTCTACCTCTCCATTGAAAGTTGGTGGTACAAGATGTCTACCTAAGGTCTTCTTATTTGTCTCTTAATAGGAAACAAACATGGGTTTATCCCTAGCCATGAACTTGCATGGGTTCTTCTAGTGGATTTCCTTAGAGAATGATGGCTCCTACTCATGCTTCTTGACTACCTATCATTCCCACGTTCATTCCTTTTGATATGGGATCTGGATTATGTCACCTTTCTAGCACTAGTTTCTTGCTTTGTGTGAGAGTATTTGTTAACTTTCTTATGAAACATATTCAGGCTCTAAAGTACCTCTTCCTAAGCCTTCATAATCCTTTCATTACTGGCCCTATAGCTTTTCACTTCTCTATGCAGGCTTCTCATAGTTACATGCTCTCTTCTACCTCTCCTTCCATTAGACTCTATCTCGACATTTCCCATACTAACATGAAGACCTATGAACTCTCCCTCATGGTTGTAATATCCATGGGCATCTTCCATAACTCCAATCCTCATATAAGAACCAAATTTGTTTTCATGTACCTCTAATTCTACAAGAAATGTGCATTTAATCATTATTGTTAGAACATGCATACTATAAAACATTTCATTAATTAGAACACAAGTTATTCTTCATATAAATTTATGAATAACACAATACACTAATTCAAAATATGATTCCTTAGAAATATTTATCTTCAAAACAATTATCCAACGATTGTAATCATGTCTCATTCTGAGTTATGAGCGAAAAGTTACAACAACACATTTTGCAATTTCCACTCACTTACTAGTGCAGAATTTACTTTATTATTTTATGATAAAATTTTAGCTCTAAATTAAAAATTATGGTTGGATAGATGTCTTCTCCTCCTCAATACCTTTCGAGCAACTATTCATTTTCTCAAATAATACCTATGAGCTGAAAGTTATGGTCTGGAGAATTTTAAACCGTTTTCCCATTGTATCCCTATATACTACATGTGTCTTCTTTCTCTTCCAGCACATTTTTACATACCCAAATTCCAAATCTCGCTCTATGGGTGTCTTCTATAGTTCATAGGATTTCTATAAACTAATCTTATGCCTAAAATGTACTTCTAATAAAGGCGTTATTCCCTCTTGAAGTAAAGTGTGTTAACTCCCAAAATGAAACCGTCCTTTTGGTTGAGTTTTGTAGTAGATATCATGTCTATCGGTAGTGTCCTCAAGTTATTTTTGAGTTTTTATAGCTGAAAAAAATTTAGGTTTTGGTCTTGTATTAGAAAATAATTTGACCCATAAAGTCTTCTTTTCAAAATTTTCATTTTTCACTTTCCACAGCTAACGTGTGTCCAAAATTTGATTGTGCGCTGTGGAAAGTGTCGACTTTCAGCAACTAAGGAGCTCTTTTCATTAGTCGATGCGCTTTTGAAAGTGGTAAATTTCAAAAGGTTCGACAATTAAGTTCGTGGGTGGCGCACTGTGGAAAGTACATGCTTTCCACAGCTATGAAGCGGTTTTTTATAATGTGGCGCACTATTGAAAGTGTATACTTTCCGCAGCTAACAGGGGTCTTCCACAAAATCGCGCGCTGGTGAAAGTGGCAAGTGAACAGTTGACAGAGGCGTTTTCCACGGGCCGTTGTTGAAGAAAGCGGGAATCACATGCGTGATATCCACGTTTGGAGGTAATGATGATATGATCATCCCACGTCAGGTAAATCCAAGGCATGCACTGATGAGAGTGGGCAATGATAGTAACTCAATTATGCATATCAGAATATGACTGTAATTCGAATCCGGCCCAAAACTCACGCTCAATACTCATGACATCCGGGATGGCAAGTTCGTGTTCGGTGATGCAGGTACAGAGGAGGTACCCCCGGCCTGACAACATCAAATCAAACAATGTTTTTCATATCACAAATCGTTTCCGGAATGCTGTGGAAGTTTTCATTTGTTTCAAAACAGAGTCGAAGCCCGAACTGCTTTCAACAGCGCAGAACCTTGGCTCGACTAGGCAGTTACAAGGGTTACAATTGTCAAGGTTTTCGAGCTACAGAATGGTGAGAAAACGCAGTGGTGCTCTACTCAAAAGAGAGCTGGATAACTTTTCCTTTCTACAATCACATCCCGAAGTCCAGAAGCATTTTTCGAATGCAGGGTGTATGGAATTCGTCGAAAAGTTGCAAGTTGGGTGCCACCAGGCTACAACAGAAGCCTTTGCCAAGACTTTCGATGGCAATAAAGCTCGCGTCGGGTCCATGGAAATCAAAGTGGATGAGGCTGTCATCACCGCAGCTACAGGTTTGCCAAGAACTGGTCAGATCTGGTTTAAAACCACTGCTCCCAAAAATTTGGATTTCAGAGTTTATTTGAAAAAGGGGTACAGGTACAAAGCATGGAGAAAAGGTATGCTTGTTTCATATCTAGATGAAGAATGGCAAGAATTGTTCAAAGGTATCCAATTGTACATTACCTCAGAGGGAAGATATGATAAACTGATGATGTACCACTTTAAACTCCTGGATCACTTCACAGGAAAGACCCCTATTAATTTGCCTTATTTCTTATATCAAAGTTTGACTAAGGTATGCAAGAGAATTAGAGCTCAACCCTTGAGCGTGAAAACTACTCCATGTCACCTCAGCCTCATAAAATTGATTATCTTAGAGGAATTGAAACAACAGGGGAGGAGCTAGGAGAACTTTCTGTTCTGGGAAGGTTTTGAAATCCAAAATCAGACTGCAAATGAACAAATGAAGGGTTCAATGAAACAATCATCTCCTCAAAGCAGCTCAAGAAAAAGAAGGGCCTTGCAAGGACCTTCAGAGGACCGAATATCTGGAATGAAGCCTCACAGGTTAAAGAGAAAGTTAAATTTTGAGCAGACCATAGAGCAGACTACACAGCAGAATACAAGGTATCCTACAGAACAGAGTACAGGGAAGAATATACTTAACTTGCCCTATTCAGATTCAGAATCTGAATAGCAAGATCAATGCCCTGCCATCAAGAGTTCTGAGTAGTCAGTTGAGTGTGCACAGAACTATGAAACCTTCAATCAGACAGAACAGGGAGAATCATCAAAAAACCCTAGATCAAATAAGTCTCAGAAGATCAAACATCTCAAGGAGGTAATTGCCCAGCAAGAGGTCTTGGAGTGGGTGATTAAAGAAAGGTATAAGAAGTTATCTGATAACTTCGCCAAGACCAATGTTGCATTTGAAACATTGGCTAAGGAAAGTGTTAGAGAGAAGAAGAGGAAGAAAACTCACTAAATACTACAACAGCTTGTGGTGGCTGGCCAAACGCCTCAAAAGGCAGATAAGGAGGTTGAAACAAAAATTGAGGCAAAAATCTCATCCAGACCTGAAGGTTCTTACTCAAGTCGCCGTCAATATGCAAGGTGAGAAATTGGATACCCACTGATTTTGGTTTGAAATCAAATTTTGGAGGAGAAAAGTCATTTTGAGCAAAATCAGGACTTTCAACAGCTCCAGGCTATTATTTTATTACCCATTAGCTGTGGAAAGTGACAAATTTCAACAGCTAACCCGTGAAAAAATTAAACGGTTGCACTGTTGAAAGCTGGGAACGTAATTTTTGAAGCCGAAGACACAACAGTTCATTCCAAACAGGTTCTGAAGGGATTCTAGTGTATCAGTGGACTATTAGATCGCATGCAAAAAGTTCAACATCAGGGATTCGAGATATTTTGGTTACACATGCAAAACCATTTCCTAAAAAATCGACCATAAACGTTGGGAAATTGAACAGTCAAATACAGGTGTCCTGTTATTTTCACCACATTGCAGATACCAAAAGCTGAAGGATGCAGATGGCGATTTTGGATATTGAAGAAAGTTCTATTATTAAGTTTAGTTGTTAGAGACTTTATTTTCAAGTTGTTTAGATAGAATTGAGTTGTCTTTATTAAATACAGATCCATGTTTTTAGGATCTGTATAACTGTTTGTAAGAGGCTATAAATTCCTGTTTTTGATGTGAAACAAGGGTTCGATTCTGGAGACTGTAATACACTTTTGTACTCAGACTTTCACTGCTAATACAAATCACAGGTTCCTTTCCATTTTGGTATCAGTTTTTCATATTTCTTCTTCGTTGTTATCTTGTTGTCAAACCTTGAATAGTTGTTATCCTATTGTTTGGTTCATGACATGATAATTAGTTTCTTAAGTTGTTTATTCGACCCTACTCTGTACTGGTTTATGAACAATCTTTTCTTCACCCACTGAAAGCTATTTTACTGATTAACCAATCTTGGAAATCACTGTCTATTTGTTTACCATTTTGATGTCTGAATGCCATAAGTTGAATTGAGTTATCCCATTGATCCACATTTATAAAATACAAAAACATTCATTTCTCAAGTTACCAAGCACCTTTGGTCTGCAACCACAAAGGGTTTCTTGGAGTGATAACAAATTGGCACCGTTGCCGGGGAGAGGAGATCGAAGCTCAGCTTCTCTGGGAGACGACATAGATCTAATTCTTGATGATAGACAAGAAGTAGACACTATCAGGTTGTACATTTTCTATCTGGCGACTCCATTGAAACGAAGTGGCTCCAAAAAGAGCTCACACGAGGGAAAACCCAGAAGGCCCATTGACATCAGTTCCTGATCCAGAGAAAATCATCAGCAAGGGCAAAGCTTTGCAAAGACAGGCTTCTGGATCTGCACGTGCAATTGATTCAGGTACTCCAACTGATACTCATCCTTTCATATTTGAAAATTCTTTGGTTGAATCCCCTGCTAAAACCCAAAATTCCCAGGAAATAAAAATTTCATCTCAAGTGTCTAAAGTAGAAGAACCTTCTTTTTCTTCTAATATTACTGATTTTGTCCTTGAGGTTCACATTTCATCCCATCCAAAAGAATTGAATACTGAATCCTCCCCGCAGAAAGAAAATTCCTCTTCATCTTCTTTTGATTCATCACCTATCGAACCTCCGAAAGGTGTTTTACTCACTTACACCAATCCACCTGTCCTTGAAGAAATTCTCCATGATCTATCCTCTAAAGGAGAAAATCTAGCTTTGTTGCTCGGTCATTTTTATAAAGCCTCTTATTTTCCACCTACTTCCGAAACTTCTGCTCAGGGTGAAGTAAGACAACCATTCTATTCTAACTCAGGTAACGCATCTCCTCCATCATCTACTCTGAGTTACTCATCTCCTCCATCATCTCCTGCAAGTTCCTCATCTGTATCAATCACCAAGACTATCATGGCTGCCCCTTTGACCAGAATGGAACAAATCTTGGCAAACAGATATGCTCCACTTGTGTTGCCAAATCCCCTGTCTACCATGCCAACAGGTGACTACCAGAAATATATGCCAAAGTTTACAGGAGCAGGGGAGTATACAGCTGAAAAACACATTGAAGCATTTTATGCTTATGTAGAAAACATAAATATTTCAGAAGAAGATGTGTGGACTAGAGTTTTCATTCAGAGTTTGGATGGCCAAGCCCGAAAGTGGTTCAAAGAGCTACTGACAAATTCAATCACTGGCATTGAACAATTGGATGAAGTGTTCTTGAAGCATTGGGGAGAAAGAAGAGATCTGTTATACTACATTTTTTATTTTGGAAATTTGAAGAGAGGAGATGGAGAATCGGTCTCGGACTTTATCAAGAGATTCAATAAAATGTTTGGTAAGATCCCTGCAGAGATCAAACCAATCGATGCATCAGCAAAAATCACATTCTCTACGTCCTTTGATGCAGAGTTTTGTCTTATCCTTAGAGAAAGACGATCAGCAACTCTTGCTTTAATGCAAGATGCTACTCTTGAAGTTGAGTCAAACATCACAACATCTCAGAAGCTTAAAGGAAGGGTTGAAAAGAAGAAGTCTGTTGTCGAGTCCTCTTCTTCTTCTAACAGTCAAATGGAAAAGATGGCTAAGATGTTGGACAGTCTAACATCATAGATGTCAAAGTTGAAGGTTCACAATCAGCCACCATCAAGAGCAAAAGAGCCGAATGCTTTTGCCCCCAGAAATCCAAATGCTTTTCCCTACAGAAGAAATAATCCACAAACTCAGATTCTTCAAAGAGATAGGAATTCTAATGAAGATCAGAGGATAAAAGTCCCTCTTCAGAATGTAGTAATGGACAAAGACAATGGAGAAGATCAAGAGGATGGGGAAGGTGACATTCATTGTGTTGGAGAAGAGACAGGGAAGTCTTATCTAACACAACAAGATTATGAGGAATCATTAATGACTCAACAGACAGAAGATGATCCCCTTGGTGATGGAATCTTCATAGCAGAGGATAAAAATAGAGACAACCTCCGATCTAAGTCTAATGCTGCTCAAGCAGATGCATCAGCCCCTCCTACAGAGACTGCTTCCCTTGTCAACCAAAAAGACCATACATCAGAAGATCAGCCAACAAAGTCTTCAAAGGTGAAAGCATCAGCTCCTCCCAAGAAGACTGTTGTCCCTATCAACCATCAAATTCCAGAGAGTCAGCCTCCTGTTGAACAGAAAAAGAATCAAGAATCCCTTTCAAGTCAGGTAAAGATTTCTGATAAAACTGCTGATAAGGTTCCATATTCTTTTAATTTCGAGGCTGAAATACAAAAGATTAAGATTCCTATTCCTCTTGTTGAGCTGATGAAAAATGAGATGTTTAAAAAAGATATCCTCAAAACTTTAGATCCCTAGTCAGTATCTCATTCTGCTCATATCCTCAACATTTATGATGATAAACCAACCATCACTCTGGGCCAAATGGTAGAAGACAGAGATGAAAGTTGTCCTCCCTTCTATATCTCTTTAAATATTCATGAAAAAACACCGCAAAATTGTTTGTTGGACTCCGGTGCTTCACACAACTTGACGCCCAAAGCTGTCATGGATGAGCTTGGGTTGGAGATCACCAAGCCTTATCATGACCTTTTCTCCTTTGATTCTGGAAAAGTCAAATGCCTTGGGATGATTAAAGATTTGGTTGTAACCTTGACCCAAGCATCAATGAAGACAATGGTGATGGACATAGTGGTCGTTGACATACCCCAAAATTTGGTTGCCTTTTATCAAGATCGTGGATGAAGAGGCTAGGTGGAACTCTTCAAATGGATCTCTCTTATGCTACTATCCATGTTTTCGGAGGGGTGAACAGAAGACTTTACAGGGAATATCAGTTGGCATATGTAATCAGTGATGAGAAGAATCCATCCAATCATCCTATTTATGCAGTCGACACAGATATGGGGTCTTGTATCTTGCAAATTGATGATTCATTGCCTGACACATTGCTGCTCAGAAAACCCACGGATCAGATCACATTTCAGCCCCCAGAAACAGCAGAGGATGATCTCTGGACCATGTTCTTTGACAGTGCTTGTACTAAGGAGTCAGTTGGAGCAGGAGTGGTATTCATTTCTCCCTCAAAGAAAACTTCTCATTTGTCCTTTAAACTTGATTTTAAAGTGACTAATAACATTGCTGAGTATGAAGCACTACTTTTAGGGCTGAACGCAGCAAAGGAGAAGGGCATTAGAAAATTGTAGGTGTTTGGAGATGCAGATTTGATTATTCAGCAGGTGAATAAGTCCTTTCAAGCCAAGCATGTCAGGCTGAAGGCATACAGAGATGAAGTACTGAAGACAATTAGTGATTTTGCAGATTTTAAGATTTCATTTGTACCTAGAGCCATGAATGAATTGGATGATTCATTGGTTGTGTCTTCTTGTGCATTCATACCTCCTCTGCCTCACAAATTGTCTTACGAAATTCAAGTTAAATATAGGCCCTCTCTTCCTGATAATGTAAAATTTTGGAAAGTTTTTGAGGACGATGTTGAACTCACCCGATTCCTTGCAGTGATAGATGAGTTTGCAGATCTGCAGATTGATCAGGAGAACGAACATGACAATGAAGTTGAGCAGCCAAAGCTCAAGAGAAAAATTGCAACTCATGAGATAGTTCAGCTATCCACCAACATAATTCCTAAGGGCTTGGTCCCGTTGGAAAGGTTGTTTGATAACAATGATGTGGCTGTCATATTGCAAAGCGGGGAGAAAGAGTCAGATGTTTTTCAGTATAATGTGGCTAGTGAGCAAGATCCCAAACATGTCAACTTGGCCTCACATTTGACTGAAAAACAAAGGGCTGATTATGGAGAACTGATGAAGGAATTTGCAGACATCTTTGCTTGGAAGTATGATGATTTGAATACTTTTGATACAGAGGTGACTCAACATAAAATTCCCTTGAATAAAGACACCAAACCATTCAGGCAGAAGCTTAGATCCTTCAACCCTTTGCTGCTGCCCACAATGGAAAGAGAAATTAAGAAACTGTTGGACGCCCGCATTATCATTCCTCTCAGGTATTCAGAATGGATTGCTAATATTGTGTCGGTTAGGAAGAAGAATGGAGAGATCAGACTCTGTGTTGACTTCGAAAATTTGAACAAATGCTCTAGGAAAGACAACTACCCTCTGCCTAAAATGGAGCATATGTTGCAGAAGGTGTCAGGATCGAAGCTAATGTCTTTTATTGATGGGTTTTCCGGATACAATCAGATTTTTGTCCATCCGGAAGACAAAGAAAAAACTGCCTTTACCACTCCATGGGGCACGTTTATGTACGAGAAGATGCCCTTCGGATTGATGAATGCAGGGGCGACATTCCAAAGGGCAATGGACATTGCTTTTGTTGGGGAGAAAGATAAATTTGTCCTGATTATTCTTGACGATATCACTGTTTTCTCAAGCATCCACGAACTTCATTTGCAGCACTTAAGAAGGACATTTCTGAAGTGTCGAAGGTATGGCATCTCTCTTAATCCGAAAAAATCAAATTTTGCACTTAAGGAGGGAAAATTACTGGGGCATATTGTTTCAGCTGATGGGGTTAAGATCGATCCAAAGAGGGTAGAAGCAATTAGAAATTTGTCTCTTCCTAGATCAAAGAAAGACATTCAGTCTTTCCTTGGAACTATTAATTTTGTCAGAAGATTCATAGTGAATTTTGTTGAACTCACAAAGCATATCACTACTATGTTGAGGAAATACTCTGAGATAAAGTGGACTAAAGCAGCCAAACATTCATTCAATGCCATCAAGGAAGCTATCACAACAACCCCTGTGTTGATTAGCCCCAATTTTTCCAAGGAATTTTACATTTTTTCATTTCCTTCCAATGATATAATCGCAGCAGTACTCTTGTAGAAGAATGCTGATGACCAAGAACAGTCGGTTTCCTTCTTTAGTAAGGTCTTGAGGGACACAGAGGTAAAGTATGAGTTGTTGGAAAAACAAGCCTATGCACTTGTCAAGTCACTGAAATCTTTCAGGGTCTACATTCTTCAGGCAAAGGTAATAGCTTTTGTTCCCTCCAGTTCAGTTAAAGATGTTCTTGTCCAACCTAACATCGATGGAAAAAGGAGTAAGTGGATAGCCATATTGATTGATTTCGATGTTGAAATCAAACCAGCAAAGCTAGTGAAAGGCCAGGGTCTTGCCAAACTCCTGGCAGAGGAGAATTACAGGCTGCTTGACATAAATCTGATGAGTATTGATGCAGAAAATGTTCCGTCTTCAGAGAACAAAGAAGGTAAGGGAATCCAGGTTTCAGCTCATCTATCTGATTGCAAGTGGTACAACCATATCATTCAGTTTTTGCAGACTTTATCAGTTCCATCAGATTTGACAAAGACTCAAAGAAGGGCTTTGAAGCTCAGAGCTATAAATTTCTGCATCAATGATAATTCGCTGTTCTGGAAGAATCCTATTGGTTTTTTTTTGAGGTGTGTAAATCAAGAGGAGGCAGATAAAGTCATGTGTGAACTTCACAATAGTGAATGCGGAGGACATCACTATTGGAAAACCACAGCACACAAAATCTTAAGATCAGGTTACTATTGGCCATCCTTATTTTCAGATGTATATGAGTTTGTGAAAACATGTGACAAATGTCAGATATTTGAAGGTAAACAACAACTGAAGTCCCTTCCTCTCAAACCTATAGTGGTCACAGGGCCTTTCCAGCAGTGGGGCCTGGACTTCATAGGTGAGATTCATCTGCCTTCTAGTGGTCAGCATCGGTGGATCCTGGTTGCCACCAATTACTTTACAAAGTGGATCGAGGCTATTTCCACCCGGAATGCCAATCACACTATTATCATAAACTTTTTGCAGGAGAACATATTCGCTAGATTTGGCTGCCCCAAGAGATTGGTCACTGATAATGCTGCTGCATTCAAAGATAAACGCTTGGTGAAATTGTGTGAAGAGCTGGGAATTCAGCTGGTACATTCCACAGCCTACTATCCGCAAGGGAATGGTTTAGCTGAGTCATCAAACAAGATTTTAGTCAGAATCATAAAGAAGATGCTTGAAAAAAATGCCAGAGGTTGGGATTCCAAACTGAAGTTTTCCTTGTGGGCTGACAGGGTAACATGTAAGAAATCAATTGGTACATCTCCTTTCAAGTTGGTATATGGTACTGATGCCATATTTCTTGTTCAACTTTCATTACCAGTTGCAAAATTCCTACAAGAAACTGATTCTGAACCAAGTGATTTGACTAGGAGGATTCATAATTTGATAGAACTGCATCAAGATAGAGAGCAACTCTTGGAAAAAACTGAATTGCATCAGGAAAAGATCAAGCAAACTTTCGACAAGAAAGTCAAATCAGATGTCTTCAAAACAGGGGATATGGTCTTAAAGTGGGATACAGCAAGACAAGAGAAAGGGAAAAACAGAAAATTTGAGGCTCTTTGGACAGGTCCTTTTGTCATAACAGCGGTGCAACAGAACAATACCTTCATTCTCCAAACTCTTTCAGGCGAGCCAGTATCAGGGGGCCCTTTCAACGGGCGCTTCCTAAATATCTATTTCTCATAAGGCTTCCTTGAAGCCAGGTTCTTCTTGTACATATTTTCTTTTTTCAGTTCTGTTTTCTTTATTTTTGTCATTCAAATAACTCCATGCCCAATGGTACTAGCAACTATTTTTCAAATTGCAATAAGGCTACTGCGTCTAGCTAGGTTCTTGGTCACCTCACAGGGAGATGCCCATCCCAGTTGGAGCCAAATGTTAACTCCCAAAATGAAACCGTCCTTTTGGTTGAGTTTTGTAGTATATATCATGGCTATCGGTAGTGTCCTCAAGTTATTTTTGAGTTTTTATAGCTGAAAATTTTAGGTTTTGGTCTTGTATTAGAAAATAATTTGACCCATAAAGTCTTCTTTTCAAAATTTTCATTTTTCACTTTCCACAGCTAAAGTGTGTCCAAAAGTTGATTGTGCGCTGTGGAAAGTGTCGACTTTTAGCAGCTAAGGAGCTCTTTTCATTAGTCGATGCGTTGTTGAAAGTGTTAAATTTCAAAAGGTCCGACAATCAAGTTCGCGGGTGGTGTGCTGTGGAAAGTACATGCTTTCCACAGCTATGAAGCAATTTTTTATAATGTGGCGTGCTGTTGAAAGTGTATACTTTCTACAGCTAACAGGGGTCTTCCACAGAATCACGCGTTGGTGAAAGTGGCAAGCGAACAGTTGACAGAGGCATTTTCCACGGGCCGTTGTTGAAGAAAGCAGGAATCACGTGCGTGATATCCACGTCTGGAGGTAATGATGATATGATCATCCCACGCCAGGTAAATCCAAGGCATGCACTGATGACAGTGGGCAATGATAGTAACTCAATTATGCATATCAGAATATGAATGTAATTCGAATCCGGCCCAGAACTCACGCTCAATACTCATGACATCCAGGATGGCAAGTTCGTGTTCGGTGATGCAGGTACAGAGGAGGTACTGCCGGCTTGACAACATCAAATCAAACAATGGTTTTCATATCACAAATCATTTCTGGAATGCTGTGGAAGTTTTCATTTGTTTCAAAACAGAGCCGAAGCCCGAACTGCTTTCAACAGCGCAGAACCTCAGCTTGACTAGGCAGTTACAGGAGTTACAATTGTCAAGGTTTTCGAGCTACAGAATGGTGAGAAAACACAGTGGCGATCTACTCAAGAGAGAGTTGGATAACTTGTCCTTTCTACAATCACATCCTGAAGTCCAAAAGCATTTTTCGAATGCAGGGTGTATGGAATTCGTCGAAAAGTTGCAAGTTGGGTGCCACCAGGTTATAGCAGAAGCCTTTGCCAAGACTTTCGATGGCAATAAAGCTGGCGTCGGGTCCATGGAAATCAAAGTGGATGAGGCTGTCATCGCCGCAGCTACAGGTTTGCCAAGAACTGGTCAGATCTGGTTTAAAACCACTGCTCCCAAAAATTTGGATTTCATAGTTTATTTGAAAAAAGGGTACAGGCACAAAGCATGGAGAAAAGGTATGCTTGTTTCATATCTAGATGAAGAATGGCAAGAATTGTTCAAAGGTATCCAATTATACATTACCTCAAAGGGAAGATATGATAAACTAATGATGTACCACTTTAAACTCCTGGATCACTTCACAGGCAAGACCCCTATTAATTTGCCTTATTTCTTATATCAAAGTTTGACTAAGGTATGCAAGAGAATTAGAGCTCAACCCTTG
>JASDQU010681836.1:0-27482 GCA_032191745.1 Picea mariana | reverse complement strand
ACTTTTTGCTCATAACTCAGAATGAGACATGATTACAATCGTTGGATAATTGTTTCGAAGATAAATATTTCTAAGGAATCATATTTTGAATTAGTGCATTTTGTTATTCATAAATTTATATGAAGAATAACTTGTGTTCTAATTAATGAAATGTTTTATAGTATGCATGTTCTAACAATAACGATTAAATGCACATTTCTTGTAGAATTAGATGTACATGAAACAAATTTGGTTCTTATATGAGGATTGGAGTTATGGAAGATGCCCATGGATATTACAACCATGAGGGAGAGTTCATAGGTCTTCAGATCAGCATGGGAAATGTCGAGATAGAGTCTAATGGAAGGAGAGGTAGAAGAGAGCATGTAAGTATGAGAAGCCTGCATAGAGAAGTGCAGAGCTATAAGGCCAATAATGAAAGGATTATGAAGGCTCAGGAAGAGGTACTTTAGAGCCTGAATATGTTTCATAATAAAGTTAACAAATACTATCACACAAAGAAATAAACTAGTGCTAGAAAAGTGACATAATCCAGATCCCATATCAAAAGGAATGATCGTGGGAATGATAAGCAGTCAAGAAACATGAGCATGAACCATCATTCTCTAAGGAAATCCACCAGAAGAACCCATGCAAGTTCATGGCTAGGGAGAAACCCATGTGTGTTTCCTATTAAGAGACAAAGAAGAAGACCTGAGGTACACATCTTGTACTACCAACTTTCAATGGAGAGGTAGAAGCAAGAATTGCAACCTATCACTTGCAAGGAGAGACATCCATGTGGTGGGATCAACTTAAGAAAGACAAGCACCTTGATGAGAAAAGGATCTTATGGAGCAATTCAAAATTTATTTCCAATAGTGTAGAACACCTCGGACCTCCCAGGCCAGGAAATGCCACAATTTCAAACTTCTCTTGTTTATGATATTCAAAATTGTAACATACCCAACCATAGACCTACTGGGAAATTCCACATAGGAACTCTTGCAGAACTTCATACATTTAAAACTTAAACATACAATTACATTCCGCTAACACATAAATTAATGCAGAAATAATAGTAAGCCTATACATACATCATATACATGCAATACTCATAAATATAAGACATGTATGAATACACAACATGCAATTGAACACATAATTGATACTTATCTTTTTATAGAATACCATCGACTATGTGCAGAACTTCCATGAACCTCCTAGCCTTAGACCACACTTCTCATCACTCTCAGCAGTGGGTCACCCCCAACCTGAGACTAAAATCCACCTGGGTAAAGGGATTCCTAGGCTAGGTTGGGACAACATGAAGTTGCACAGTCAAAAGGAAGGATTTCGTACTAGGAGCCAACTCACACTAACAACCTACAACCTCTAATTCCCCACATGTCTATCCCACCCTAGGAAGTGTGCCCCTTCTCTCCTCAATAGTCCTTCGGTTGACCCACTTCCCTTCTAAGGCTTCAACAACAGACCAACCAAGAATTCACAGAGAACTATAGCTACAATTGAGCTCCCTCTAGAAAATCACTTCCCCAACAACCTCTCTCACCTGGAGAGAGATTCTCATAGGTCTGACAACCTGCTTCTTCAATCCATGGGCCCGACAACTTGCTTCTTCAACCCATCTTTTTATTCAACCAGAAACCATCTTAGGTGAATGTAGAAACAAAAAACGAGTATGTTTTAGGATTTTCCCATAATACCAAGGTACATGGGCGCTACTCCTCCCAGGATGGTGTGATTACTACTGGTAACAAGAATGTACGGGGTAGCTTAGAGTGTCTACAAGTTCCAGAGGTGCATAAGGCATGGAGAGTTTTGACTGATCGAGTCAATGGATTCTTGTGTGAATGGCTGCAAGCATAGGTGAATGGGAAAATATCCAAAAACAAACTTATTTTCCTCAGATATATTTGCATGCACCATGATTGACACATGGCTCTCCTAGAGCGCGTTTTCTCTCCACTTGTGATTCAATCTCTCTTCCATAAGACTTAGGATAAAATAATTATCCTCACCATAGTATTTAGGAAATAATAATATAATATTCTCTTGGAGTTAAGCCCTCAAGCGTAGCCCTTTTTCCTAGTCTCCTAGCCCCTCCATTTTCCTTCCTAGTGGATCTTAGTCCTCCATACTCTTTTATTGTGGTCGGTATACACTCAACAATGCATTTATATTAATGATATGAGTGTTTACAAATACAAAAATAGGCTCACTAGCCTTTAGCATCTAGGATCTCCGGCCTAATCATCACATAAGCCTCCTAGCTTATAATCAATTGGCAAACATGTTTACAGTTTAGCTGGGGCTCGGCCTTAGCGTATAACATTCCCCTCCCCTTATTTATGCATTGTCCTTAGTTCATCTTATTTACATATTACCATCAATATTTTCAAAAATCTTCAAAACTATATGGGTATTCTTCCCACATAGCATATTCGTGCTTCGAAGTTGCATCCTTAGGACCGTACCAGGTCCATTGGACCTTTACTAGCTCTATAGATCGATTCCAAAGCTGCTTGATCTTTTGGTCTAGAATGCACACCGGATGCACTTGAAAATCTCCTTATTTCTCCACCTAAATCACATTCCAATCAATAACATGATTNTTCTTGAGAAATGATACATGGAATACATTATGAATAGACATTGATGCAGGTAATGCAATCATATAATCTATAGGCCCAATCCTCTCTAGGATTTGAAACGGCCCACAATAACGAACTACCAAATTTGAACAATTTCCCAACTTCAAGGAACTTTTGTTGTCCTTCACTTTTAGGAATACATGATCACCCACTTTAAATTCATTGTGAATTCTTCTCTTATCAACATAGATTTTTTTCCTGTCTTGAGCAACGTTTAAAATTTTCTTTATTTTTGGCATCTTCTCTTCCATTTCCTTAAGCAAATCTGGCCCAACCACTGCTCTATCTTCTAGGTTGTCCCAACTTATAGGTGTGTTGCAGTTTCTTCCATAAAGTGCCTCAAATGGGATCATCTTTAGAGATGCTTGGTACCCATTGTTGTAAGCAAACTCTACCCAGTGTATATAGTCTTCACATTTTGATGGTTTATCCATCACATACATCCTCGACATATCTTCAATCACTTGATTCACACTCTTTATTTTCCCATCAGATTCTAGATGATAAGCCGTGCTAAAATTCAAATTCGTTCCAAATGCTTTAAATAATCCTTTCCAAAAATTTGATGTGAATTTAGGATCTCTGTCAGACACAATTATCTTGGGTATACCATGTGTAATATCCCTAAGGCCAAATCCAATTGTAAATGTAAATACAAATGTACTTAAGCAAGTGAGATGTTTTGATATCATTTTTGTATGCACATTTCATGGCATAGTGCACACATGTACTGCGCAGTAAAATGAGGAAGTGTGAACATTCTAGGATACCGCACGTAACATATTAAGTGCGCGCAATTTTGAGGCCAGGGAGCCTTTTTGTATATGATATATTTTATAGGCTGGTGAGCCAATTATTATAAGCTAGGATGCTTATGTTTTGATTAGGCCAGAGAGCCTAGATGTTAAAGGCCAATGTGCCTATTTTTGTACATGTCTCATATTTAATATAAAATACATCGTTGCACGCAGACCAACCACGATAAAAGAGATGGGGGACTAAACTCCACTAGTTGGGGAAAGGGAGGGGCTAAGTTAAGGAAAGGGTCTAAGCTAAGGAGCTTGAGACAAAAAGGAATATTATATTAATATTTATTTAATCATAAAGTATGGATAATTATTTTATCCTAAGTTCTAAAGTTGGGGACAGATGGACCAAAGTAGCTCGCAACATGACAAGTGTCAAGTTGGGGACATGCATACATATTGTTGGGATTTAGTTCATTTTCATAGCCCCCCCATCATTCAGACCATCATCTTTTCCATCATTCCTTCCATCATTCAACCACGATTTCCATGACCATTTTCACTCACGCAGTCAGTTATCCTCAGACATTCATTTCACTATATCTGAACTTGTATTCATGGCCACATAGGTTGGTGTAGTTGGTTAGCTGGGAATATGGACTGAATAAGCAGGTTGTCGGGCCCATGGGATATTGAAAAGGTGGGTTGTCAGGCCTGTGAGAAATTTCTCTCTGGGTGAGAGAATTGTTGGGAATTGATTTCCTAAAGGTGCTAAACTTTAGCTATAGGGCTCTGAGACTTCCTGTCCAACCTGTTGTTGAATCCCTGGAAGGGAAGTGGGGCAGTCGAGGGACTGTTGAGAAGAGAAGGGGCACACTTCCTTGGGTGGGACAAGCATGTGGGGAATGAGAGACTATGGGATGTTAGTTTGAGTAGGGACCCATGATAGAGTCTTTCCTATTTTCCATGAGCCATTAACCTGGTTAGGAACCCTTTACCCAGGTGAAGTTTAGTCCTAGCTCAGGGGTGACTCACTGTTGAGAGTGATGAAAAGTGTGGTCTAAGGCTGGGAGGTTCATGGAAGGTCTTCACGCAGTTGGTTATATTATTAAAAATATAAGTGTTAACTGTGTGATAAAATTACATGCTACATTGTTATCTACGTGTTTATTTTATGGGTATATCATATGCGTGGTTATAACTGTCTGTAGGTTTTTGGGTATTTCATGTATATGTTGCATGTCTATGTTTACTATTGTTTCAATGTGAACTGTGCATTTACATAATGTATTTGTCTGTTATGTTTATATATAAAGCTTACACAAGAGTGTTGTGTGTGTATGTTTAAAATGCATGCAGTTAGAAAATTTTATGTAGCATAGCTCAGAATAGAAACTGGGTATGTTACAGTATGTTCCACAGAGAGAATGTAAGTGTTCTCTGTCGTAGCGTGGCCTGGCCATGGGTGGTCAGGGATGTTACAATATGGTATTAGAGCTTTAGTTTTCAACACTGAGCCTAGATGGGCCGAGAAAGTTGAGTTGAAGCAAAATGTCACAGAGGATTTATTTCGAGGTGGCCAAATTTCAGTTTGTAGAACGTCCATGGTAAAAAGTAACAACAACTAGGTGGAAATGGGGAAAAGCCCCAATTTCTGTGTTTGACTTCATGAGAAAATGGAGAAATTTAGCCAAGTGATGAGATATTATTGATTTAATATCTTTTCTAGCAAATTTGGACTTGGAATTGGTCGAATTGGAAGTTACAGTGAATCCATGACAGTTGGAGGGAGTTGTATAGTTAAAATTCCCAATTCGTGAATTGAGTTTGGGAAAAATTCATTCCAGAAACGTCAACCCACAACGATTTGTTATTACATAGTTGAGCTGGTGTTATCGGGGTGAAATTGAATGAATTTCATAGTTGCAGAATGTCTATGGTGAATTGGGAAAAAACCCCAATTTTTGTAGCGGAATTCACGAGGAATCGATGTGCATAAAGGTGAATGTGCACAGTTGGGCGCACCAAAAATTCATGTGGAGCAGTGAAAATCTCAGGATAGGTAAAATTCGTCACTGCGCGACAAGGTATTGGCGTGATGATGCACACGCTAAATTTTGGTGCTGCGGGGAAAAATGATAGCGTGCGGGTGCGGGTGATAAAAATTTAGTACAGCGCGAAAAAATGTTGGCGTGCAGGTGCACGTGGTAAATTGTGGCACCGCACGGAGGAACATTGTGTGCGGATGTGCATGACAAATTTATCATTGCGCAGTGTGCACACACGTAGTAATGGTGCACATGGTGTGCGTAGTATTGCAAAGCACATAGGAGTTTGGTTGGTGTGCGCATATTATTGTGTGCAGTGGGGGCATATTGAAATTTGGCATGGTGCAATGCATAGAGTGAAATGCATGTGGAATATCAGTGCGTGATACAAAGAATTGTGCGCAATGGGTAATAGTGCAAGAACCAAAACTACGCACGGTAGATATTGGCACACGACACAAAAGTGCGTGCAAGTTATTGGCGCGACAAAGAAGTGATACACAGTGGTTTTAAAGTGTGCAAAGCATGATTTACCTTGTGATGTTGTAGAACATGGTAAATACGGGTGCATAGATTGAAATTTGTGTGCGCAAATTTGTTTGAAGGGTGAAGAATAGTAGAAAACCAATGAATTTTCGTGACATTTTTGTTTAAACGTCACCTTTTTGTAGCTTGTTTCTGAGGGCCTTAAGAGCATTTTTATCAACTCAAAAACCATGAGAACAGAGTGTTCCAAGGCATAAAGTGTGCCAAGGAACACTTTGTCTCTGCAGCTCAAATAAAAGAGTTAAGATAGATCTTTCTAATGGTGTAAATTTTCTGTCAAACGGAGCTTTTATGAGAAAGATATCGCAGAAACAGTGAAGGGTAAATTATAAGACCCAACTAGCTCCATGGAGCCATAAATTTCTGCTCAAGACTCAGAATTGAGCATGTGAGTAGGAGTTAGAAAGGTATTGGATAGTGGAATATAATTATCCACCCAAAAAATTGATCAAGGCATTCAAATTTCCATGAAATCAGAAGAAAGAATTCTGATATATATTAGTGAACCAAAATGGTTCACATTTTCATGAAATTGTTAAAATAGTTAGCCTGCCAAGGTTTTGTTGGCTGCACATTCTGCAGAGATAACAAAAACTAGACCAAGAACAAATTAGAGTCCAGAGTAATGGAAGAGGCACAAGGTAATTACAGCCAGGAATATGAAGTCAGAGGGATGGATATCCATTTGAGCATCGAAGGAACAAACTCCAATGGACATGGAGAAGAAAAGAATGAAAACATGAATATGGAAGAGACCATTAAAAATTTGCAGAAGGATGTCCAAAGCCATAAGGATGATAATGAAAGGCTTATGACAACTAAGGAGCAACAGGATGACTTCAACATGAATTTATTACAAAGCTTGAACATAATAGAAAATAAATTGAATAAGGAGAGTGCTCGAACAAATCGAGAAGTCACAAGTCTCATGATGAGAAAATAAAATCAAGAAGTGTTAGAAGACATATCCAACACTCCCCAAGGCATTCCAATAAGAGGTAAGACAACAGATCAAGTCCATCCCCTGTCAGGAAGCATAATATTTATGGAGTGGATGAACTACGAGGATAAATGAACAAAATCAAACCTCCTACTTTTGATGGTGAGCACAAGAAGGATGGAGATGTAGAGACATGGCTGCTGGGCATGAGAAAGTATTTTCAATTGGATAATTATTCTTCTCATGCAGAGGGTATAATTTCCATCTATCAACTCAAGGGAAAGGCATCCATGTGGTGGGATCATCTTGTGTAGGTGTAGCACATTAAAGAGAAAAGTGTTACTTGGAGGGAATTCAAGAGGTATTTTGAGAAGAAATACTTGACTAAGAGATACTATGACAAGAAAATGAAAGAGTTATTTGAACTCAATATTGGGAGTATGACCATTGATGAATATGAGAGAAGGTTTTTAGAATTGCTGAAGTATGTCTCTTTCATCAAGGATGAGACAGTGAAGATTCAAAGGTATTTGAGTGGATTGCCATCATTTATCAGTGACAAAATATAGTATGATGATCCCAAGACATTGGAGGAGACCATAAGGTGAGCTAAATGCCTATATGATGAACAAAAATCAAGTCCAACATTCCAAAAACCTTGGGAAGACCAAAAAAAAATTCAAGGTGGATCAGAGGAAGAAGGGATACAAGCCATCATTCTTCAGAAACAATCCTCAGGGACAACAAACTCCTAAAGAACACAGAACGATTAACACAGGGAGTCAAAGTTCAAGGAAACCACCTATTCAATGTTGGGGTTGTATAAGGGGATCACATGTTCAGAGATTGTCCTCATAGAGGTGAAAAAGGGAGGACTGTTCACAATGTACAACAAGCTGAAATAGTGGAGGACATGGGCATAAAGGTACCTAGGATCTATGCATCCCTAGACAACAAGCAAGCAGAGTATTAGTCACATATGATTGAAGTGGAAGGTATGATCAACAACCAAACCATTGATATTTTAATTGATTTAGGAGCTAGTCATAGTTATATAGATCCTAAGATGGTGGAAATTTTTCATTTGCCAAGAAGCAAGCATGGGAAATCTTGGTTGGTGCAGCTGGCTACAAGAACCAAAAGAAAGTTATTGAGATGGTTAAGTCATGTCTTATGGACATGAATGGAATGAACACCTGAGTAGATTTGAACATCTTTCCTTTAGGTTCCTATGAATTTCCAATTGGGATGGATTGGTTGGACCAACATCATTCTCTCCTAGACTATCATAACAAAGCATTTAATTTCTTGGATGAGGAAGGGAAACTAAGGAAAGTGCAGGGAATTCCCAGGGTAGTAACCATTAGAGAGATTTCAGCATTGCAACTGAAGAAATGTTACAGAAAGGGGTGTCAAATATTTGCAGCTCATATGGAGGAGACACCTAAAGATAAGGTGCCAAATTTGGAAGATTATGTAGTATTGGAAGATTTTGAAGATGTGTTCAAGGAGGTACCAGGACTACCCCCAAGGAGGGACATGGATTTCTCTATAAATCTAATGCCTAGAGTAGCTCCAGTGTCAAAGAATCTTTACATAATGAGTACACCAGAGCTGAAGGAGTTGCAAATGCAACTTGAAGAGCTTATGAAGAAGGGGTATATATGCCCAAGTGTGTCACCTTGGGGTGCCCCTATCTTGTTTGTGAAGAAGAAAGATGGAACATTAAGATTGTGCATTGATTTTAGACAGTTGAATAAAGTGACTGTGAAGAACAAGTATCCTCTGCCAAGGATTGATGATCTCTTTGATCAATTGAAGGATACAAAGATCTTCTCAAAGATAGATCTCAGGTAAGGATTAAAGAAGAAGATATCAACAAGACCACCTTTAGGACAAGGTATGGACATTATGAGTTCACAATGGTGCCATTTGGGTTGTCAAATGCACCAGTTGTCTTCATGTGCTTAATGAATGGTGTTTTCCGAGAATATTTAGACAAGTTTGTCATTGTATTTTTGGATGACGTTCTTGTATATTCTAAGTCAGAAGAAGAGAATGAGCATCATTTGAGGATGGTGTTGCAAGTATTAAGGGAGCATCAATTTTATGCCAAATTCAACAAGTGCTCATTTTATCACAAGAAAATTCATTATTTGGGACATATCATTTCAAAGGATGGGATAACAGTGGATCCTGAGAAGATAGAAGACATTAGAGAGTGGGTAGTGCCAAAGAATGTGATAGAGGTCAGATCATTCATGGGTCTTGTAGGCTACTACAAAATATTTGTTGAAGGATTCTCAAAGATAGCACACCCAATCACTTCCTTGCAAAGAAAAGGTGTGAAGTTTCAGTGGACATTGGATTGTGAGAAGAGTTTCCAACACTTGAAAAATTATTAACAAGTGCTCTAATATTAAGGATAGTAAACCCAAATGAAGAATTCATTGTATGCACAGATTCATGTAAAGAGGAACTTGGTGGAGTCCTCAGTCAAAATAGGTTTGTTATATGTTATGAATCAAGAAAGTTGAAGGAGCATGAAAGAAACTATGCCACTCATGATTTGGAGTTGGCATCCATAGTACATGCCTTGAGGAAATGGAGACACTACCTCATGGGGAAAAGGTTTGAGATGAGGACAGACCACAATAATCTGAAATATTTGTTTGATCAGCCAACTTTAAATGCTAGGCAAAGCAGATGGTTAGAATTTCTAAGAGAATATGACTTTGATATAAATAATATCAAGGGGAAAGAGAACAAAGTGGCTGATGCACTCAAAAGAAGAGTGCATGAAATGCATGCTACAACCATTAGCATGTATCAATCAGATTTGAAACAGATAATTATAAAGACTGCCAAATCAGATTTACAATACAAGGATTTAGTGGCAAAACTACAACAAGGTAATTTGTAGCAGAAAATTGAAGAATACAAGCTAGATAAGGATGAAATTCTCATGTACAGGGGAAGAATTTATGTACCAAATTCCTAGGAGTTGAAAAATCAGATATTGAGAGAAATGCATAATGTGCCTTATGCTGGGCACCCAGGATATCAAAAAACTATTGCAGTTGTCAACAACCAATATTATTGGCCAGGCATGAAGAAAGAGGTTGATAATTTTATTGCCAGATGTTTGGAATGTCAAAAAGTAAAGGCCGAGCATAGACACCTAGCTAGTTTGCTACAACCATTACCCATTCCTGAGTGGAAATGGGAAGTTGTAACCATGGATTTCATTACCAAACTGCCTAGAACAAACAAGCAACATGATTCTATCATGGTAGTGGTGGATAAGCTTACTAAAGATGCCTATTTTATTCCAATTAAGCTCACTCACAAGGCAACGAACATTGTTGATGTTTATATGAGGGAAATTGCTAGATTACATGGCATACCCAAGACAATTGTGTCTGACAGGGATCCAAAATTTACCTCAAAATTTTGGAAGGGATTATTTAATTTCAGTACAGCTTATCATCTAGAAATAGATGGACAAACAGAGAGGGTGAATGAGGTGATTGAGGATATGTTGAGGATGTATGTGATGGATAAACCATCAAAAGGGGAAGACTACCTACACTTGGTAGAGTTTTCTTATAAAAATGGGTACCAAGCATCTATAAAGATGAGCCCATTTGAGGCACCTTATGGCAGAAAGTGCAACACACCGGTAAGCCGGGATAACCCAAAAGATAGAGCAGTGGTTGGGCCATAATTTCTCAGGGAAATGGAAGAGAAAATGTTGAAAATAAAACAAAATTTAAAGGTTTCCCAAGACAAGTAGAAAAACTATGTTGATAAGGGTAGAACTCATAGGGAATTTGAAGTGGGTGACCATGTATTATTGAAAGTGAAAGCCAACAGAAGTTCACTGAAGTTGGGAAATTGTTCAAAGTTGGCAACTCGCTATTGTGGACCGTTTGAAATCCTAGAGAGGATTGGTCCAATAGCTTATATGATTGCATTGCCTGCATCTATGCTTGTTCATAATGTATTCCATGTATCCTTGCTAAAGAAATATATACCTGATACTAATCATATTATTGATTGGAATGTGATTCAGGAGGAGCAAGAAGGGGATTTTCAAGTGCATCTGGTGCGCATTGTAGACTGGAAAATCAAACAGCTCCAGAATAGAGCCATAGGGCTTGTAAAGGTCCAATGGACCTGGTACGGTCCTGAGGACACTACTTGGAAGCATGAGGATGCAATGCAGGCAGAATACCCCCATCTTTTTGAGGATTTTTGAAATTTAGTTATACATGGGTACATGATACACTAAGGACAATGCATAAATAAAGGGATGGGATTGTAATATCCCTAAGGCTGAACCCAATTGTAAATGTAAATACAAATGTACTTAAGATGGTGAGCTGTTTTGATATCATTTTTGTATGCATATTTCATGGCATAGTGCACGCATGTACTGCACAGTAAAATGAGGAAGTGTGCACATTCCAGGATACCGTGTGCAACATATTAAGTGCGTGCAATGTTGAGGACATGGAGCCTTTGTGTAAATGATATGTTTTATAGGCTGGTGAGCCAATTATTATAATCTTGGATGCTTATGTTTTGATTAGGCTAGAGAGACTATATGTTAAAGGCCAGTGTGCCTGTTTTTGTACATGTCTCATATTTAATATAAAATACATCGTTGCATGCAGATCGACCACGATAAAAGAGATGGGGGACTAAAATCCACTAGTTAGGGAAAGGGAGGGGCTAAGTTAAGGAAAGAGGCTAAGCTAGGGATCTTGAGCCAAAAAGGAATATTATATTAATATTTCTTTAATCATAAAGTATGGATAATTATTTTATCCTAATTTCTAAAGTTGGTGACAAGTGGACCAAAGCAGCTCCCAACATGACAAGTGTCAAGTTGGGGACATGCATACATATTGTTGGGACTTCGTTCATTTTCACACCCCCCCATCATTCAAACCATCATATTTTTCATCATTCCTTCCATCATTCAGCCATGATTTCCATGACCATTTTCACCCATGTAGTCAGTTATCCTCAGATATTCATTTCAATGTATCTGAACTTGTATCCATGGCCATAGAGGTTGGTGTAGTTGGTTAGCTGGGAAGCTAGACTGAAGAAGCGAGTTGTCAGGCCTGTGGGACATTGAAGAGGTGGGTTGTCAGGCCCGTGAGAAATTTCTCTCTGGGTGAGAGAATTTTTGGGAATTGATTTCCTGAAGGTGCTAAACTTCAGCTACAGGGCTCTGAGAATTCATGTCTGGCCTGTTGTTGAAGCCCTGGAAGGGAAGTGGGGCAGTCGAGGGACTGTTGAGCAGAGAAGGGGCACACTTCCTTGGGTGGGACAGGCATGTTGGAAATGAAAGACTGTGGGCTGTTAGTTTGAGTAGGCACCTGTGATGGAGTCTTTTCTGTTTTCCATGAGCCATTAGCCTAGTTAGGAACCCTTACCCAGGTGGAGTTTAGTCCTAGCTCGGGGGTGACTCACTGTTGAGAGTGATGAATAGTGTGTTCTAAGGCTTGGAGGTTCATGGAAGGTCTTCATATAGTTGGTGATATTCTTAAAAAGATAAGTGTTAACTGTGTGATAAAATTACATGTTTCATTGTTATGTACGCATTTATTTTATGGGTATATCATATGCATGGTTATAATTGTATGTAGGTTTTTGGTTATTTCCTGTATATGCTGCATGTCTATGTTTACTGTTATTTCAATTTGAGCTGCGAATTTACGTAATGTATTTGTCTCTTACGTTTATATATAAATCTTACACAAGAGTGTTGTGTGTGTATGTTTTAAATGCATGCAGTTAGAAAATTTTATGTGGCATAGCTCAGAATAGAAGCTAGGTATGTTACAATATGTTCCATAGAGAGAACGTAAGTGTTCTATGTCATAGCGTGGCCCGACCATGGGTAGTCAGGGATGTTACAATATGGTATCAGCGCTTTAGTTTTCAACACTGAGCCTGGATGGGCTGAGAAAGTTGAGTTGAAGCAAAATGTCACATAGGATTTATTTTGAAGTAGCCAAATTTCAGTTTGTAGAATGTCCATGGTAAAAGGTAACAACAACTGGGCAGAAATAGGGAAAAGCCCCAATTTCTAAGGTTGAATTCACGAGAAAATGGAGAAATTCAGCCAAGTGATGAGATATTACTGATTTAATACTGTTCTAGCAAATTCGGACCTGGAATTGGTCAAATTTGAAATTACAGTGAATCCATGACAGTTGGAGCAAGTTGTATAATTAAAATTCCCAATTCGTGAATTGAGTTTGGGAAAAAATTGTTCCAGAAACGTCAACCCACAGTGATCTGTTGTTACAGAGGTTCATGCTCCTTCAATTTCCTTGGTCCATAACATACAAAAAACCCATTCTAACCGAGGTCTCCGCCAAGTCCTTCTTTGCATGCATCTGTGCATGCCATGAAATCTTCATTCGGAACATCGATCCTTAGAATTGGAGAACTATTTAATAATTTCTTGAAGTGTTGGAAACTCTTTTCACACTCCAATGTCCACTGGAACTTCACTCCCTTCTTTTGCAAGGAATTGATGGGTGTGCAATCTTTGAAAATCCTGCAATAAATATTCTATAGTAGCCAACAAGGCCCATGAAGGATCTGACTTCTGTCACATTTTTAGGTGCTGACCACCCTTTAATGGCCTCAATATTTTCAAGGTCCACTGCTATCCCTTCTTTAGATATGATATGCCCCAAATAATGAATTTGGTTCTTATAAAATGAGCACTTGCTCAATTTGGCATACAACTGATGCTCCCTTAATACTTGTAGTACCATATTCAAGTTCTTCTCATGTTCTTCTTCCGACTTGGAATATATAATAATGTCATCCAAAAAGAAAATGACAAACTTATCTAAGTACTCTTTGTAAACACCATTCATTAAACACATGAAAACAACAGGTGCATTTGATAACCCAATGGCACCACTGTGAACTCATAATGACCATACCTTGTTCTGAAGGCAGTCTTGCTAATGTCTTCATCTTTAATTCTTACCTGATGATAACCATACCTGAGATAAATCTTCGAGAATATTTTTTCATTCTTCAACTGATCAAAGAGGTCATCGATCCTTGTAAAGGGATACTTATTATTTACAATTACTTTGTTCAACCTTTTGAAGTCAATAAAAAGTCTCATTGTTCCATATTTATTTTTCACAAATAAAACTGGGGCACCTAAAGGTGACACACTTGGGCATATATACCCCCTCTTCATAAGCTCTTCAAGATGCATTTGAAACTCCTTAAGCTCTGGTGTACTCATCCTATAAGGAGTATTAGATACTGGAGTTGCTCCAGGCATCAAATTTATAGAGAAATCAATATCTCTTTTAGGGGGTAGTCCTGGTATTTCTTTAAAAACATCCTCAAACTCCTTTAGGACTACATAATCTTCAATATTTGACACCTTATCCTTTGGTGTTTCTTCCATACAGGCTGCAAATAATTAACAACCTTTTCTGTAACATTTCTTCATCTACATTGTTGATATTTCTCTGACAGTTACTTCCCTAATAATTCCCTACACTGTCCTTAGGTTCCCTTCCTCATCCAGGCAAGTAAACTCCTTGTTATGACAATCTAAGACATCATGGTGTTGTTCCAACCAATCCATCCCAATTAGACAGTCATAGGAACCTAAAGGAAATATTTTCAAATTTGCCTTGGTGCTCAGCCCATTCATGCCCACTAAACATGACTTAACCAATTCACTAACTTTTAAATTGGCTCCAGTAGCCAGCTGCACCAACAAAGCTTTTCCATGATTTCTTCTTGGAAAATGAAATATTTCCACCACCTTAGGATCTATATAACTATGACTAGCTCCTGCATCAAATAAAATTTAAATGGTTTGGTTGTTGATCACACCTTCCACTTCAATCATGTGTGATTGAAAATCTACTTTCTTGTTGTCCAGGGCTGCAAAGATCCTTGGCACATTTCTGCCCATGTTCTCCATTGTTTTATCTTGTTGTACATTTTGAACAACTCTCGCTTTGTCACATATGTGAGGAAAATATCTATACACATGATATCCTTTACAACCCCAACATCGAATGGGTAATTGTCTTGGCCTTTTTCCACCTGTATCAATCACTCTGGGCTCTCTATAAGTTGGTTGTCCTTGAGGACTGTTTCTGAAGAATGGTGGTTTATTCCCCTTCTTCCTCTGTTCCATATTGAACTTATTCTTGTCTTCTCAAGCTTTTTGTAAAGTTGTCTTTAATTTATGTTGATCATATATGAATTTAGATTGCCTTATGGTCTCTTCCAATGTCTTGGGATCATCATATTGAATCTTGTCACTAATTAAAGATGGAATCCCACTCGGATACCTATGAATCTTAACTATCTCATCCTTGATGAAGGATACATACTTCAACAGTTCCAAAAATATTCTTTCATATTCGTTAATGGAAAAAATTCCAATCTTGAGTTCAAATAACTCTTTCATTTTCTTGTCATAATATCACATAGTCAAGTATTTCTTTTCAAAATACTTCTTGAATTCCTTCCAAGTAACATTTTTCTCTTTAATGTGTTGCACCAGCACAAGATGATCCCACCACATGGATTCCTTTCCCTTAAGATGATAGATAACAATTATTCCTTCTACATGTGAACAATATTTATGCAATTGGAAGTACTTTCTCATGCCTAACAACCATGTCTCGACATCTTCATATTTCTTGTTCTCACCATCAAACGTAGGATATTTGATCTTGTTCATTTCTCCTCGCAGTTCCTCCACCCCAGACCTCTTCTAATGCTTCCTGACATGGGATGGACTTTAGATTCTGTGATATATCCTATTGGAATGCCTTTAGGAGTGATGGCGATGTCTACTAACACTCCTTGATCTTCCTTTCTCCTCGGGATACCTACGGCTTCCGGATTTTCTCGAGCCATTCTCCTTATCCAATTTATTTTCAATTCTTTCCAAGCTCTGCATTAACTTCATGTTGAAGTCTTCCTACTTCTCCATGGCTTTCATAAGTCTTTCATTATTAACCTTGTGACTTTGTACAACTTTCTATAAATTTCTAATGGTCTCTACCATATTCATGTTTTCATCCTTTCCTTCTCCATGTCCATTGGAGTTTGTTCCTTCAATACCCAAATGGACATACATTCCTCTGATCTCATCTTCATGGATGTAATACTTTTGTGCACATTCCATCTCTCTACACTCTATGTTGATCCTGATATGATATAGTTGTTGTTAACTTTGTAAAATGTGCAACCAACGTAACTTTGTCAGGCTAACTGACTCACATTTTCATGAAAATATGAATCATTATGGTTCAATAATATATTAGATTCCTTTCTTCTGATTTTCTAAGAAATGGAATGTTCAACTCAATTTTATGGGTGAATAGTTATGTTCTACTGTCCAAGATCTTTCCAATGAATTCTCCCTTTCTAAATTCTATGTTTTGATAAGGAAGTTATGAATATATGAACAATTTGTGTTTGAAAACGATAATTTGGCACTATCCTTCTTTTATTCCAACCGAAGTCTCATATGACCAAGGGCTATTTCCAAGTGCTTAACTGATATGCACTCATCCAAAGCTTCGGTACTTTGGGGCTTCAGAACTTTGGGCTTTAGAACTGGAGAATCCCTGCACAATACATATTTGGAGCTTCGGGGCTCTGCTACTTTGGAGCTTCAGGACTTCGGAACTTCAGGCTTCGAAAGTTCCACCAAATCCACACGTCGTTCCCTTCGAACATCAGACTTGCACTTCCCTGAAGAATATCTCCAGCGCTTTGCGCTTCAGAGGTTCTTACAACAACATGCCTACATTTCCCCAAACGCTGAATTTCCTAAGTTTCATCAACAACCATGCATCAGGGGGTTTTACTATGTGGAAAAAATGTAGAGATGACACAAGTCCCAATATGACGGGTGGCACATGTCAATTTCTAATTGGCATGATTAGTGTTTGAAAATCATGGAGAATGATGACATGTGGCAAGCATCAAATGGGTCCACATAAACCTAGGTGACGTCACTAGGCCTCCTCACTCGGGTGCTTCATGAATTCATAACTTCAGGCTTCATAGGTTTCTTCTACAACATCCTTTAAATATCCCAAACACCAAACTTTCGAATAAGTCCACGTCACTCTAGGTGACATCATTGTGTCACGTCATTTTGACATTCTAGGACTTTGAAAGTTTGGGCTTCGAAAAATTTCAAACCCACATACTTGATAACTCCCGAACGCCCAACTTTTGAACAGTTTCCCGCCAAAGCTTCGGGACTTTGAGTCTCTAGGACTTCAAAAAAATTCTCATCTGCACACTCGTAAACCCTTGTTTGTCGAGCTTCCGAACTCTCGATCAGGTTCAAATCACTCTAGGTGACATCATTATGTTGCATCACTCCAATGTTTTGGGACTTTCGATAATTCCATGCCATAGCACATCAAAACACCCGAACGCCAGATTTACGAAAAGGTGTTCCCCGAAGCTTCAAGACTTCAAAGCTCTGAGATTTCGAAACTTCGGGCTTTGGAGGATTTTTCTATTGAACACCAACCCACCCCCAAAATGTCATACATTGAAATTCAAAACACTTGCTAATCTGCAAACACGTGTCTCTGTTAATGGACGGTTCAGATTAATTTTTGAATTCAGAGAAAACTCATGTCCACACAACCACAAATAGATTTCCCCAAATGACGAACTCCCAAACCACTTGTGGGATCCAACGATATGCCTTCTCCCAAATTATATACAGTGTAGATCCACTACGGGACTTCGTATCTTCAGGGATTTTACTTCCTTTTGTCAAAATCTTAAAATTTACCAAAGAAACGAAGTCTGAAGGACTTGAAGGTTAACTATTGTGCTCCTTTCCTTGATATGACAATTATGAATGATCTTCCTTCTTTCGAACATATCCGACAGACCAAACCTAAACTTTGTGGTCATGAAACCATGGTTACTGTAGTTTCTTTTCTCTGCTGGATTTCTCAAACCGCTAAACCTCCCAAGATTCTGATCACAGTCCAGGTGTGCTCTCAGTTCCCTCTTAGCACTCATGGACGTTATGAACTCAATTTATGTCCGTTTCGACAACATTTTACTCTGAAACATTTTCTTCAATTTCCACTTACACGACCCATCTAGGATCAGTGTTGAAAACTAGAGCTCTAATACCATATTGTAGCACACCCCGGACTTGCCAGGTTGGGGAATGCCACAATTTGAAACTTCTCTTGTTTCTGATATTCAAAATTGTAACATACCCAACCATAGACCTGTTGGGAAATTCCACACAGGAACTCTTTAGGAAGATCATACATATGAATCTTAAAAAAACAATTACATTATGATAATACATAGATTAATATGGAAATAACAGTAAGCCTATACATACAACATATATAGGAAATACTCATAAATATAAGACATGTACGAATACACAAGATGCAATTGAACACATAATTGATACTTATATTTTTATATAAGACCATCAACTGCATCTAGAACTGCCATGAACCTCCTAGGCTTAGACCACACTGCTCATCACTCTCAGTAGTGGGTCACCCCCGAGCTGGGACTAAACTCTACCTAGGTAAAGGGATTCCTAGGCTAGGCTGGGACAACAAGAAGTTTCACAGTAAACATGAAGGATTTCGTACCAAGAGACAACTCACACTAATAGCCTACATCCTCTCATTCCCCACATGTTTTTCCCACCCCATGAAGTGTGGCCCTTCTCTCCTCAAAGATACTTTGGCTTCCCCATTTCCCTTCCAGGGCTTCAACAACAAATCAGATAGGAATTCTCAGAGCACTATAGCTGCAGTTGAGCTCCCTATGCAAAATCACTTCCCCAACAAACTCTCTCACCTGGAGAGAGTTTCTCACATGTATGAAAACCTGCTTCTTCAATCCACGAGCTTGAAAATACGCTTCTTCAATCCATCTTTCTAGTCAACCAGAAACCATCTCAAGTGAATGAAGCAACAAAAAATGGGTTTTCTTTAGGCTCTTCCCATAACAACAAGTTACAGGGGTGCTACTCCTCCCAGGATGGTATGGTAACTGATGGTAACATAAATGTACATGGTATCTCAAAGTGCGTGCAGATTCCATAGGTGCGTGAGGCATGGAAAGGTTTGATTGATGGAGTCAATGGATTCCTACATGAATGGATGTGAGCATGCATGAAATGGGAAAAGATCCCAAAACAGACTGATTTTCCCCACATATATTTTCATGTGCCATGATTGACACATGGCTCTCCTGGAGCTCGTTTTCTCTCCACTTGTGATTCATTCTCTCTTCCATGAGACTTAGGATAAATAATTATCCTCACCATAATCTTTAGGAAATAATAATATAATATTCTCTTGGAGTTAATCCTTCAAGCTTAGCCATTTTTCCTAGTCTCCTAGCCCCTCACTTTCCCTTCCTATTTGAGCTTAGTCCCCCATACTCTTTTATCGTGGTCAATCTACATGCAAAAATGCATTTATATTAGTGATATGAGTGTTTACATATACAAAAATAGGTTCACTGGCCTTTAGCAACTGGGATCTCTGACCTAATCATCACATAAGCCTCCTAGCTTATAATCACTTGTCTCACTAGCCTATAAAACATGTTTACAATTCATCTGGGGCTCTTTCTCAGGGTATTACAAATAGAGATTCTTTTTCAATAATTACTATGAAAGGAAGATGAAAGAGTTCTTTAAACTCAATTTAGGAAGCATGACAATGGATGAATATGAGAAGAGATTATTTGAGTTTTTGAAATATGTTGACTACAAAAAGGATAAGAAAGTCAAAATCCAAAGGTTTCTGAGTGGTTTACCCTCCTTCTACAGTGACAAGATACAATATGATAACCTTAGGAATTTGGAGGAAGCCATAAGGAGAGAAAAGCATCTCTATGAGTAGAGTAGAGGAATACCAATTTTCCAAAAATCTTGGAATGAAAATATGAAGGGTAGAAAGGATCAAAGGAAGAAATGTTTTAAGCAACCCATTTTCAAGAATAAATCCCAAGAAAATTAACAAGGTTAGTCCACCCAAAATGAGAACAAGATTGCAAATTAATTTGGGAAAAATCCAAGGTAGTAGCTTGTACAATGTTGGGGAAGTGAGGGAAATCACTTATATAGGGATTTCCCTCACAAAGAAGAAAGAATGAGGGATTTACAAAACATTTAGGAGGATGAAATAGTGGAATACATGGGAGGAAACATGCCAAGGATTCATGCAGCCTTGGAAAACAAGCAAGAAGAATGTTAATCCCCCGTGACTGAAGTTGAAGGTAATATTGATAACTATCCCATAACAATTTTAATTGATTCTGGAGCTATCCATAGTTACACAAACTATAACATTGTTGAAATATTTCACTTTCAAAGGAGTAAGTATAAAAAATAATGGTTAGTTTAATTAGCCACGGGGGATAAGACGAAAATCAATGATCTAGTTAAATATTGTCCAATAGACATGAATAGACTCAATAAAAGGGTAGATGTGAACATCATACCATTGATTTCATATAATTGTCTAATTGACATGGATTGGTTGGAAAAACACCATTCTCTCATAGACTATTACAACCATACAATCACATGTCTTGATGAATAACAGAAGTAAGGCAAGGTTCAAAGCATTCCAAGAGCTATAGTTGTTAGACAAATTTCAACTATACAGTTGAAAAAGAGTTTCAGGAATAGATGTGAGATTTTTTCATCCCATATGGAAGAGGCAACCAAATATAAAGTGGAAAGTATTGAATACCATATGGTCTTAATGGATTTCAAAGATATTTTTGGAGAAATCCTAGGATTTCCACCAAAGAAAGACATTGATTTCTCTATTGATTTGGTGCGAGGAGCGGCCCTATGTTACACATTATTTTCGTCATCCCTATGACCGTTAATGATGTAAGCCTATCCTTTGTCTTTATAAGGATCAATAGCCCAAATTCCTAAAGAAAGAAGGGAGAAGAACTTTCCCTAAGAGAAGAAGTTGTATTTTCCTTTGTAAAAACCCTATTTTGGAGGATTTCCGTAGGTTGCTCTATACATAGGGTGCAAAAATTCCTGGTTTCCATAGGTTGCACTATAGCCAGGGTGAAAAATTCCTGGTTTAAGAAGGTTTCACTATAGCTAGGGTGAGGAAATTCCTGGTTTCCGTAGGCTGTACTATAGCTAGGGTGCGGAAATTCCTGTACGTGGGAAAAACAAGCATATTCTTGATGCTTCTAGAACGATAAGCTTATATCGTGAGGTGGCCTCCGAATGGTTTGGATCTTACTCTCTTTCATGATTTAGTGGGATCATCCTAACCTCCTCACCTTATCCTCTGCAACTTATAAAAGGAGAGAAGCTCTCATGGAGAAAGTTAGTTGAATTTGGCTTGAGATTGTTAGCTCGGTTAGATTGGCTTTGAGCTTTGCTTTGTCAAGATAGATTGTGAGTAGCTATCGGATCCATGGTCTCAGAATCCTTGGTGTAATAAGTGTGTGGGAAGCAATGAATCATTGGAAGGAAAAATATGACATGAAGGCATCTGATTTTAATCTCTCTTCCTATTATTAATTAATACATTGGCATGCTTCTTTCCCATAGAATTATCTTTATTTTATTGCATAATTCCTTGATCATATGCATAGGTTGTCATTGAATATATTCTATCTACTTTTACTTTGGTTGGTTTGTGTCTCACTGCAGAATCAATATCACAAGAGTACTAGAGTGAAGCAGGGACAAAAAAGACATAAGAAAGTGATATTCAAAGGTATGTCACTCATAATTTCTTTGATGATAGATTCAATGATTAGAACCTAGGGAAAGCGCCATGTCCTGTCTTGTTTTGTTCTAGATCTAGGTGGATCTAGGGAGATTAGTTTATTTTTGCATTTACTGATTCATCCTACAACAAAATTGGCGACTCCACTGGGGGTCATATTTTTTTCCTAGTTTTCCTTGCTTTCTTGCTTTGATTTATTATGTTTTTTTTTCCGAGTCACTGGGAGATCCAGCTTGACTCTCTGACTGTTAAAATTCATTGGAAAACCTTCACACTTTTTATTTTTTCCATTTTTTGTGTGATTTCCACATCCTACTTTGAGGGAAAGTGCGACGTGTCCACACTGTATTGATCTTCTGGCCCATGGAAATTAGGGATTTACACACTGTGTTAATCTACAACCCGTGGAAATTGTGAAAATTTTGATTTTTTATGGTTTTTTCTTACCCAGATCTTGTATTTGGTTTTGGGGTGAATTTTTGGGTTTGATTATGATCTGTTTACAGTCTGCTTGACATCCTTGAATCTGATTTCAACCATATTTTCCTTATCTTTGCTTTGTTTTCTTTTGAAATATTTGGTCTCTTGCTTTGAGTGTCTTTCTGTTACAAAGCATTGTTTTTCTTTAGAATTGTTTAGTGAAAGAATACTTCTTTTTCTGAATAAATCATGTTAAAAGAGAAACTTAGTTTGGGTTTCTTTGGTTTATATAGATCTGTAATTGCTTTTAGCTATCTTTAAAACAACAAATTTATTTCTTGCTTTACATTATATTGGGGGCATCGTTGCATTTGATTTTTTGAAGATATTGATATTGATGAGTTTAATATATTTTGGGACATTGTGCATATGGGAATGATAAATGTTTTCTCCTTCTTATAGCATAGATTTCATAGAAATGAAAAGATTGCATCTTCATCTCTTTGCATAACTTTTGAGTTGGTCAAAACACCATATTGTCCACTCCATTTTCCTTTTGAGTAACAATAGCCTTAAAAGTAAAGCGTTTATAAAAAATTGATTAGACATTTTTATATTTTCTGGTAGCAAACCTACATTAGATTAGTTGTAGGGATTTGGAATAGGTGTGAAAGATAACTTTCCAAAGCTGCAAACAAACATAGAATCTTTCATTAGGGAGCGATGAAATACACTTATTACATTTTGTCCTGGGAAGCCTTTCTAACACAAGGGTCAATCACGAGGTCACATTGAGACTTGCATAGTTACTCACCCTGCTTTGTTGGTCTTGGTGTAGAGATTGCGTGTATTATGGGGGTTGCTTGAAGGTATACCCACAATGATGAGTGGAATCCTTTCAAGTTGATTTCGGGCTAGATACCCTGCCTTTGCACGTGGATTGAACTGTCGATTGTTTCTCTCAGCATCACTGTAGTAATTGGTAACCTTAGTGGCCTATCTCTGTAGGTTTTTTACACAAGGTGACTATGGAGGGGCAAGTCTTCATGGTACCTGGAATCAATGTTGGCCAAAATCACATGGGCTCCTTGGAGGGTATACCCATGATTATGTGTGGGATCTTGCACTAGGGTGTAAGTCTGTTAAGAAGGTCATCAATGTAACTTTTCCACCTGCTCTATCTCAACCCCTTATTACATTGTTCTCGTGACGTTGGATTTCATCACTAACTAGTGTGTTCATTGTGAGAAGGTTTTGTTTGCTTGCTTGCTTACTAGATTTTTAGTGTGTGCTGTCTATTTTCCCTAGCGGAATCTAGGTTGGCTTTTTTTTTAATGGTGTCAGTTCTTGAAATGACCAATGAAGGAACCCCTGCCCTAGGGGAACGTTTTGTTTTTCCTTCTTATGGAAACATTGGTCCTCCTCAGATTGCTACTTTGAGCCTTCTAGGCCTCACGATTGGATTTGTCAGTGTGGTTATTTTCCACTCAGGTAATCCCGAATGCAGTGAGTTCTTCGTTTGTAATCACTTCCTCCCAAGAACATCAACCTCATGTTGATCCATTGCCTTCTTCACTAGTAAGATATTCTTCGCCTTCTTCACTTGCAAGATCTTCTTCCATTTCATCTTCTACACCGAGTGAAAGCTATGAAGCTATTAACTCAATGGATAAGAAGAATAAGAAAAGGAAGAATAAGAAGAAGATAAATAAGCCAGGGTCCAAACTTCCAACCACTGTCATACATGTTGGAAAGAAACCATTTACTCTTGATTGTGCTGGGAGTGTTGATGATGCCAAGAACACTCAAACAAACCGTAATCCCAAGTACCCTTGCAGGATTTGTAAGGGTAGTCATCTTCTTAAGGATTTCCCTGGTTTATCCAAGNGTTGATGACCTCTCATCAACTCGTCAACATACCATTGGGAAGAAGAAAAGTAGAGTCAAGTTCTCGTGTATGTTATGAAATGGGAGTCATCTAAATCACCTTTTCCCTCATATGGACGAAGCCTCGAAATTACTAGAAGACATGACTATCCCCCAGCCTCAACTTCCAGTTTCTTATCACAAGCTTTCTCTCAACACCACTGTAGTTGATGAAATGATCAATCTGGCCCCTTCGTTGGTCAATCTGGTTGATCATGTATTCAATCTGGTCACACCCTTAGTTGAACTAGTTGACAAAGTGGTTGATCTTATCCCATCCTCGGTCAATCCCACTCTCTAGCCAGAGAGTGAAACCCAAGCAATCGATCTGTTTCCACCATATCAGCCCCATTCTCCCCTTGGAGAATGAAACCCAAGTGGTCGATTTGATGTCATTATCAGTCGATCCTACTCTCCCGCTCGAGAGTAAACCTAATACTACCCATGTTTTTCTTCTTGATATAGAATCTACTATGCCGAGGGGAATTCCTCCTTCTCCTATGGAACCTCCTCCAAGTAATGAGACCATCCTTTTTAATTGGGGTGTGCTAACTGGACCTCGTCTTCCCTCTCACATTCCTTTCTAGATTACAATACAGGTTTGTGCTCGGGACGTTCCTCAAATGTTGATAGATGAAGGTGCGTCCATTAGTTTTTTTTCCTCTCTTGCTTGGAAAGCTTTGGGTTGTCCTTAGCTTGTGCCAGTTATGAAAAATCTGTTATCTTTTAACAGAAGAACCAGTCAACCTTTAGGAACCCTTCCTCAGTTTCCTGTAACTTTGGGAGGGAAAACTGTCTTTATTGATGTCATGGTAGTCCAAGATCCCTTGGATTTTTATTTACTCCTTGGGTGAGATTATGTCTATGTAATATACCATATGTAAAAAGTATGCAGAACATAAATAAAATGCTAGAAATGGCAGAATAACAATAATATAACCAGCATAATCTCCACAATAACACATAAATGATATAAGAACAACAACAGAAATAGCACTTTGATTCAGAAAGCAATGTTCATGGGCCTCTTCGAGGGGGCAACCTCCAATCGAGCAGCGCTATGTTACAATAATATCCAAGATAGGGTTTTCATACCCTTGACCCTTATTTATACTAAATATGTCTATCTAGAGAAGCATCTAGAGGAAGATCCTTCTAGAAGAGGAAGCTTCAATTAGGTCTTCTTACATCTTCCTTATTCTATTTTATTGAAAGGCATTATTAATATTGACCTTTATTACATCCAAATATATTGATCTACCTATGTGCAGGTTAGGACCCTAACATGTATGCCCCCTTAAAAACAACCTTGTCATCAAGGCTTGAGATGTGGAAACTGTTGCAGAATGGTAGTTAGTTCCCAAGTGGCATCTGCTAGAGTTGTATCTTTCCACTAGACTAGCACTTCCTTGATGGTTTGCTGATGCAGGTGACACTCACACTAGTCCAAAATTGCTTCTGGCTATAGCCAAATGGATCCTTCTTCAACTAACTTAGGAAGGTTGGTTTGAATTTGGCACCTAGTTCCAATCACCTTCTTTAAGCATGAAACATGAAAAACAGGATGTAGCTTTGACTGACTGGGTAGAGATAACTAATATGTGACTTGTCCCACACGCTTGAGAACTGTATAAGGACCATAAAATTTGGGCGCTAGTTTCTTACATTGCTCAGCCATGAGGGACGTTTTCTTGTATGGTTGCAGTTGCAGAAACACCTGATCCCCTTCTGCAAATTGACATTCAGAGCGACCTTGATCTTCTTGTTGCTTCATGTGATTCTGTGCCATGACCAAGTTCTCTTTAAGGGTACGAAGAATATCCTCTCGAACTGTAAGTGTTTGGTCAACCGCTTGGACCTTCGAGGTACCTGATAAGTATGAGAGAACTAAAGGGGGATTCTATCCATATACCACTTCAAAAGGAGTCATGCGTGTAGCTATATGGTAGGAAGTGTTGTACCACCATTCATCTAGGGGTAACCATTGAGCCCATTGATTTTTCTTTTCATAGGGAAAACACCTTATATATGTTTCCAAAAACTTGTTGACAACTTCTGTTTGACTGTCAGTCTAGGGATGATAAGTTGTGCTTAGATGCACTTGGGTGCCCTGTAGCTTAAATAGTTCTTGCCAATAATTGCTTGTGAAAGTTGGGTCACGATCATAAACAATAGAGTGCAGCATGCTATGAAGCTTGAAGACCTGGTCCATGAATATTTGAGCCACCGTGGATGCAGTAAATGGGTGTTGAAGAGCACATAAATGAGCATACTTGGAAAGGTAATCCACCAGCACCATTATGATTGATTTATTTCCCAATTTGGGTAAGCCGCTAATAAAATCCATAGAGATATCCTTCCAAATAACAGGTGGAATAGGAAGCGGTTGTAGTGTGCCCGGAGATTTGACTGTTTCTCCCTTGTGGTGTTGACACACCTCACATTCAATGAAAAAATTACAAATGTCCTGTTTCATACCATCCCAGAAGAAAGAACGTTTGACCCTATCATAGGTTTTGGTGAACTCGGAGTGCCCCGCTGTGGGTGTAGCATGAAGCTCAAAAAGTACTGTGGATTTAAGCTTTGATTGTTTACTTAAATACAAACAACCTTTGTATCGAAGCTCATCCTGGAGCCAAGAATACCCTGGGGGAGCTCGAGCATTGGTCTGCAATTGCTAGATCAGATGAAAACTTTTGGGAACTTGTAGCCATTCCTGGTGCATAGCTTGGAGCCAATCTGGTACAATGAAGGGAAGAGAAAAAAGGGATCCTTCTTCTTCATATTTTCGAGACAGTGCATCCACCACCAAATTGTCTTTGCCCTTCTTGTAAATGATCTCATAATCATATCTAAAGAGATTAGTCACCCATTTTTGTTGCTTCGGGGAGGAAATGCGTTGTTCCAGAAATTACTTGAGGCTTTGATGGTTTGTCTTAATTTGGAAACGTTTCCCCAAGAGATAAGGGCACCACATATCAACGTCATGCAGAATAGCCAACATTTCCTTTTCATAGATGGGTTTGCCCAGATTCCTTTCAGATAGCTGCCTGCTGGTGAAGGCCAAAGTTCGACCCTCTTGCATAAGGACAACATCGATTCCTTTCCCTGAGGCATCACATTCCAACATAAAGGTCTTTGTGAAATCAGGAAGGGCCAGAACCGGAGTGGTGCACATGGCCGTTTTCAAGGTTTGAAAAGATTGAGTAGCGGATGGAGTCCAAGTGAAAGAGTTCTTTTTGAGGAGAGCCGTGAGAGGTGATGCAATCTTGCCACAATTCTTAACAAACTTGCGATAATACCCTGTTAAGCCCATAAATCCATGCAATCTTTTGAGAGTTTTTATGTGTGGCAAGTCTTGCATAGCTTCAATATTT